>JAYESA010000070.1:270000-272500 GCA_036927795.1 Iris macrosiphon | reverse complement strand
CAGGTGGCCATGACAGCGGTAGACAGAGTAGCCCAGATCCAGCCACAGGAAGAGCAGGCTCAGCATCCGAGGCCGGGTACTATTATTGACTTTCAGAGGATACAGCCCAAGGAGTTCCGGGGTACGGAGGGGATCCTGTACGCGGACGACTGGATCGAGCACATTGAGGGTATCTTTAGGCTGCACTGATCCCAGCCAGTATGCAGATTAAGGCAGCGGGCAGCCAGATGTTCGATCTTGCCCTTATATGGTACTACACAGATACGAGGATAGCAGTACCGGAACTGACTTGGGAGACTTTCAAGGAGAAGTTTTTCCCGGATGTGGCTCTAAGTGCTTTAGAGAGCCAGTTCGAGGCACTCGTCCAGGGAAGCATGCTGGTGGATGAGTATACAGCAGAGTTCTGCCGTCTGGACAGATTAGTAGAGGGTTTGACCGAGGCAGCAAAGACGCAAAAGTTCCGCAAGGATTTGGTCATGGCGGTCAAGTCCTTGACTAGGAGTGACCGCGAGGCGACCTTCGAGCAGATTATGAGCGACGCTCAGAGGGCTGAGGACAACTTGGTGTTGAAGACCAAGAGGAGCAGAGTTGCTTCTGGAGCAGGCAGTAGTGCAGGCCCAGCCAAGAGGCCGTTCCAGCAGACTCAGCAGTACCCGGGTCAGGGTCGTGGGCCCTTCCGGCAGGTGCCCCAGCAGCAGAGGCAGGAACAGCAGCAGGGTCAGACACAGCCCATCATTTTCCCTTTCTGTAGGAAGCCGAGGCATGGATGGGACATTTGTAGGAAGAGGCTAGGCAGATGTTTGTTATGTGGCACAAAAGATCACCAGCTGAAGGATTGCCCTTCAGCACTTGCTCATACAGCTCAGGGCGGAGGAGCCGCTCAGAGGGGACCAGCCAGAGCACCTACAGCACAGCAGAGAGGAAAGCCTTTGCCGACTCAGCAGCAGAGGTTTGCTCAGCACCAGCA
Source organism: Iris macrosiphon (assembly GCA_036927795.1). Taxonomy (NCBI): domain Eukaryota; kingdom Viridiplantae; phylum Streptophyta; class Magnoliopsida; order Asparagales; family Iridaceae; genus Iris; species Iris macrosiphon. The sequence continues at coordinate 271,533 of JAYESA010000070.1, read as the reverse complement.
GCAGCACCGAGGAGGACAGCAAGGGCGAGCTTTTGCCCTGACCGTAGACTAGCCGGACCCCATTGGTGATGTGATCTCAGGTTCTGTTCTTCTTGATTCCATTCCAGCACTTGCTTTATTTGATTCTGGTGCTTCCCATAGCTTTGTGTCTGTATCTTTGGCTATTAGACACCATCTTGTTGCTGAACCTTTGGCTAGACTTTGCAAGATCACGACTGGGGGTGGCATCATCCTAGTCAGTGATGTCTGAAGTGACCGAAGAGTTACCTTGGGAGGCCGAGAGTTGAGTGTGTGCCTACTAGTAATGCCACTTCCGAGCTACGAAATTGTACTCGGGATGGATTGGTTGAGTATGCATTATGCTAGTATAGATTATCGTAGAGGTAGAGTATTATTTAGTCCGCCGGGTGAGCCAGAGTTTGAGTTTGCCAGAGGAGCAGCGGAGCAGAGCGAGGGAGTCTTCTGCGGAGCCCTAGTGGTAGAGCCAAGGTTGCTATATCCACTGATAACGGAATACATGGATGTCTTTCCAGAGGAGTTGCCAAGGTTACCTCCGGACAGAGATATGGAGTTCTCTATAGGCTTGGTGCCAGGCACGGAGCCGATATCCCAGCACGTCTATAGAGTCAGCAACAGTGAGCTGATAGAGTTGAAGAAGCAGGTGGATGAGCTTCAGGATAAGGGATTTATCAGATCTAGTTCTTCTCCGTGGGGTACTCCTGTACTTTTTGTGCCGAAGAATGATGGGTCGATACGGATGTGTATCGACTACAGGGCTCTGAACAACCTCACAATCAAGAACAAGTATCCATTGCCGCATATTAATGATCTTTTTGACCAATTGAGCGGAGCGAGGGTATTTTCCAGGATTGATCTGAGGACAGGCTACCACCAGGTGAAGGTCAGGAGGGAGGATATTCCAAAGATAGCTTTTCAGACCTGGTATGGACAGTATGAGTTTATGGTGATGTCGTTTGGGTTGACTAATGCCCCGGCAGTATTCATGAATCTGATGAACAAGGTATTCCATCAGCATCTGGATAGGTTTATGGTGGTGTTTATAGATGATATCTTAGTGTATTCGAAGACCCCAGAGGAGCATCTGAGGATAGTGCTGAAGACTCTCAGAAAGGAGAAGCTTTATGGAAAGCTTTCGAAGTGCGAGTTCTTTCTTGACAAGGTTGAATTCCTTGGTCATATGGTGATAGGAGAGGGGATCTCGGTGGACCCGAGAAAGATCATGGCAATTGAGGCATGGAGTGCTCCGAGTTCAGTAGCCGAGGTCAGGAGTTTCCTGGGACTGGCAGGTTACTATAGGAGATTTGTTCAAGATTTTTCCCGAATTACAGAGCCGTTGTCTAGGCTGACCCGAAAGGACGTGGAGTTCGTTTGGTCAGAGGAGTGCCAGATCGCCTTTGATGAGCTGAAGAGGAGGTTGACGACAGCTCCAGTGTTGACGTTGCCATCAAGATCTGGAGGATTCACTATCTATAGTGATGCATCGGGGAAGGGACTGGGTTATGTATTGCAGCA
>JAYESA010000070.1:27500-265000 GCA_036927795.1 Iris macrosiphon | reverse complement strand
TAGAATTTTAGGGGCACCCTAATATGACCTAGTGTTGACCATAATTGCCCTTGTTGACCGTAAAAGTCAACGTTTGACCTAGTTTTGACCTAGAGTTGACTTTTTGGACCCTGGGTTAACTTTTTGACCCGAATTTCACCAGTTTGACCCGTTCGACCTAGAATACCCCTAGAACCTTATTTTTAGTTATTTTATATCAGTTTAAATCCATAGAATCCTGTTTAATCTTGCTCTTCGTAATAGTTTCTTGTGACGCCAGTCCGGATCTCGATCCTCATCAGTTGCTCAGGACATCAGGCGAGTACCTACCTCTGATAGTTTCCATTTTATGATAGCGTTTATATCACCTATTCTAGAACTGTAATACTTGATTCTGACACATTTTTTACACGAGCTGGTACTAGTGGATCCCTTCATGAGATGCTATCCCCCCTATCGTATTCAGCGGGTACTCTATCACGTGTATTTCATCATGTGCTTCGGGTATTGATTCTCATGTGCTATCATGTTCTTCTTGTGCTCTCGCCTTCGTGTGCGCGAGCTATTTATCATGTACGTAGCGTGCAGTGGTTGGATCCAAGAGTATTAGTGGGGGAGGGGAGTAGGAGTTGGTTATGTGATCAAAGTCAAATAGTATTCATGTGTATGTCGGTTATGCAACTCACGCATAACGGAGTTATCGTAGATTATTCATGTGCAACCTAAGCCGATCACATAACGAACTTGTGCTCAAGGCACTTAGCTAGTATTCCTATTTTCTCACATGTAGTTACTTCTCTACTTGTATTGTTCTTCAGTTTATATTGCAGCTACTTTATCTGCTCCATCATGTATTTATTTCATGTGCATCTTGTATACTTTTCTATTGCTCATCATATACACCTTACCATGTATTTGGAGTTGCTTTCAGAGTTATGTACTTCACTCCAGTCCTGACTGGGCATATTTTTTTCCAGAGGATCCTGAGGATTTCTGTCCGACATTCTACGGGCCGGACGTCGAGGAGTGTTGTGACCCCGAGACTGAGGAGGAGCCCGTCGAGGAGACGTCGTCAGCGCCCTAGTTAGCTAGGTGGGTTTTCTTGGATGGTTCCTGTTTGATGATAAACGAATGAAATAAAATGAGGTTTATACGAAACCCGCTCTTTGCTTTACAAACAAGAAGTACAATTAATCATATACGAGGATGTCAAGTATAATTTTTTAATCTGGTAAATATTGCTATAGGAGTCTGATCTGCAGTCGATCACTTTGTTCCTTGGACCACACGATGATGAAGAAGTGCCGTAGAAGATAGAAAAAGCTTCGAAGGTTGCAAAGGAGAGTGGATGCTCGATGCCAAAGTCGTCGATCACTACTCTTTGTCTGAGCTCTGGATTCTTCTCTCTCAAAGACTCTTCGACTCTTAGTTCTTCGACCTTTTTTTTTATCTTGGAATCTTTGACCCTTGAATTCGCGACCTTTCAATTTTCGACCTTGGACCTCTATCAATAGAGGTCTCTATTTATAGGATTTTAGCGACAGTAACCATCCAGTCGGCGTAGAAGCCGAGCAGTAGAAAGTATGGCACCTTTTTACGCGACGGTTATAATAACCGTTACCCACATATAAATGATCTCCTGAATGAGCGGGTGACGCGTGTCCCATTAAGGGATAATGCGTATAACTGCTGCGAAGATCACGGCATAAAAGCCACGTAGGTAGTTATCCCTCACGTAGAAAAGGTTGGTGTAGAAGCCAATTACTGTCACCATGGCGTAGAAGCCAAAGAGTTATCAAACCGGCGTAGAGGCCAGGTAGGCGTAGAAGCCGAGTAGGCATAGAAACCGAGTAGGCATAGAAGCCAAGTGGGCGTAGAAGCCAGATGCTGCATTGACAGGTTAGCTAGCCAAGTGGGCGTAGAAGCCTGATAGCTGATCCTCCTTCCTTGACTGAGGTTTTGAGCGAATTCTGGACCGAATAGCTTTAATACGCACCAATGCAAATGTAGCCTGAGTCGGCGTATTTCAAGGAGATAGCGTACAGCGTGCTCCTTATAGCCTGATGGTGTAATGTGCAAAAGTGATAATGTGGACGTTTTAACCGAAATTATGGCTTTTGGAGATATAATCAAATCTCTTGCATTAAATGCAGAGATCTGCCCCCATCCTGCGCTTTAAATGCAGAGGCATGTCTCGAAGATCTGCCACCATTCTGCGCATTAAATGCAGAGATGTACCTCGAAGATCTGCCACCATTCTGTGCATTAAATGCAGAGATGTGCCTCGAAGATCTGCCATCATTCTGTGCATTAAATACAGAGACGTGCCTCGAGCCCTGTACCATTCTGCGCATTAAATGCAGAGACGTGCCTCGAGCCCTGTACGAAGAGCAGCTTTTGATGTGGCAGTCTGTTTATCTTCTGTGGAGCGTAAAAAAGCTCACGTCTGCCTGTGTAAAACTAGGCAGCGTATTTCCTTGTGTGCGTAAAAGCAGTTTACGCCAAGGAAATATCACTAAACGACAGTTTGGGTTACTGTGCCGCGCCATCATTATAGCCGTCGTCTGGGTAGTCATGTAGTACTCTTTGTCAGGAGTCAGACATCAGGTTCACTGCATGATTTGACCGGTTTATTTCGAGGAACACGAAGCGTTCCTCGTACACTTTAATGCTGCATTAAAAGCGGATAAGTTTTATGCCATAGAGGCGATACAGCACCCTTTTTACGCTGAAGCAGCCTGGACATACTGTATTATGCGGATAGTCCTTGAGCTTATATTTTACGCTGTACTTAGCAAAAAAGCTCTGTTGTACACCGATGGCTCCGAAGTCATATTTTACGCTGTCCAGCACTAAAATGCTGCGTATAGCTATTCAGCGTATTTTTCATGCTTCTACAAGACCGCTTCAATGTTTTCAAATTCCTCGTAATTTGAAACGCTTTGAATGAAGCATGAAACGGTCAAGTCTGACTCGTTCTTCAAGGCTGATTTCTTGGCGGATTATTAGGGAACTGTTGGGATTCGGTGTGTTCTCTTTTGCCTATATAAAGGCTGAGGAGTTAACCTGTTCTTCCCACATTTCCTTTACCCCACAGAGATGATCGCCAGAGTTCATCGGGTCGATTTGAGGAAGAAGAAGACCATGTTCTTCCAGCATGTAAGGAGCCGAAAAAGAAGGCATCTTCGAGCAAATATCCTCTGCAACGATGGATCATGGAAGGATATCATTGCTTCCTTTGCTCGGAATAATCAGCAACTTCATATGGCGATTCGTCCAGGAGAGAGAAAGGGTCACATTCGACCACACAGCTTGCAAGCTGTATTTTCTCCTGTCATTCGTGGACGAGAGCAGACAAACTAGCTCTGTCCTCGAGTATTGAGTTGGGTCAAATATCTCAACTCAATCTGTCATGGCGTATGGAGGATGGGCTCTGAACAATTTAGGCAGGCCCAGTTTTGTATCCTCCCGCCATTAATTATTTTCTTGTTAATCGGTCGCGAAAACCGACTAACTGCTGAAGAAGACGGAAGAAGATCTCCACCAATACGAGAACCTGGCAGAACAGATTCTGGGGGTGGCCTTCCGATGAAGATGAGAAAATCCTTTATAGATGGGATTTTTCTCATATGTAATCATGAAGATGAAGAAAAAAAACCCTTTGTAGACCGGATTTCCCTCATATGTAATCATGATTTAATAAAATCGTCTTCTTCTGTGTATATGATTATCTTGCCATATATTTTGCTGTGATAAAGTCTGAATATGTGTAGCTTCGACACGTCTGGTAACTTTACGCCGACTCTGATAGAAAGAGTATTAGGTCCCGTCATATCTTTTACGCATAACTAAAGATGTGCAGAAAGCCGCTTAGCATTTAAGTCGAGTATTCGAACTGTCCTGCTGTTAGGAATGGGGAGCTGCGTAGAATTTTAAACCGTCACTTCTGATAAGAAGAATTTTTGTTCAGACCATCATCTTCAAGAATGATTTCCCGAAAATCCCTTGAAATAGGGCGAGAAACGGCTGTCAAAACTGAATTGCCATCTTGAACTATAGATGAAATATTCAGACTAGATCCTGGATGAACTCCCAATCGACCCAAGAAGAAGATTAATTTTCAAAGCTGAACTCTGTATGCTTTGGGTATTTGGGATATTTTGAGGTCAAGAAGGAGTATCTTCTACGTGAACCCTTGCAATTGACCACCTTGGGATTAGTTCATATGTATACGCATACTCTGGCCCACGTATTTTTCAGATATGTTGAGAGTCATAGATCTGTAAATGTGGATGAGCGTAAAATTATGAGTTCGTAGCCTCTCGAGCGTAAAAGCTGCTGAGTGTAAAAGCATCTGGGCGTAGAAACTGTAGATTTGTAGCCTCTGAAAAGGAAATCTTCCGAGCGTGAAGTTGTGGATCTGTTGTCTCTGAGCGTAAAAGCCACCGAGCGTAAAATCATAGATTTGTAGCTCCTGGGCATGAAGTCGTAGGTTTGTAGCCTCTCGAGCGTAAAAGCTACCGAGCATAAAAGCATCCGGGCGTAAAACTATAGACTTATAGCCTGTGAGCGTAAAACCGTAGATCTGTAGCTATCGAGCGTAAAAAGCTCATTGGCGTAAAACCACGAATCTACTTTGCACGAAAACTTTTCGAATTCGCTGACTGTCCGCCTTCCCTGAGTAATAGGCTGACGTAGTCCCCAATCATAACCAAATATTAAATATCGGATTTGGTTAGGGATTCGAGGAGTCCATCCAAACTCTATATATACCCCAAGGCTTTCAGAGAAAAACTTTTCATCTGTCTTTTTGTAAAAGAAAGCCTTCGACTCTTCGATTTCTGTCATGACCCGCACCCGGTATAGGAGCACGAGAGCGTGGGTACATCCATCCTACGCCGCAGCATCGGCGGTAGAACGCTGTCTAGGTCACAGTAATACTATATAGCTAAACACCTGTCAATGATATCCATCTCCATAAGGAGGTCAATATACATCTCACAATAATCTCACAAGGTAACTCAATCACAACAACTATAAGGCACGATAAAAGATAAAAGAAAATGACATAGTTAAATACCATGTCTCAAACATAAAGATAACTCATAGTCTAGCTGTCCAACACAAGTCTCCAATTAAACTTAACATGAGTCTAAACATAAACTGAAACAACCTTCATAAGTCTCAAGCATAAATAAATACTATCTAGATAGCTGTAGGCAATGCCTCATCTAGAATCATGGTCTCCTCTAGGATCTCTGGTACATAGTCTGCATCTATACCTGGTCCGTAGTACGTGGAAAAAATATCCAGTCAGGATTGGAACGAAATACACCTCTAACAACAGTTCCACATATATTAACAAAAACTATAATACAGTGTAAAAAAATACAAGACAGATATGAACAACTGGCAATAAGATACTGGAATAAAGGAAATGCTGGAATAAAGAAATACTGGAATAAGAAATACTGGAACATCATCATCAATATGCATCTAACAATGAATAGAACTACAAGTACACACAAGAACAATGAACTGGTATGCAAGTGTGTATAAGAACAATAACTAGAACATGTAGAGATGCTAGATCAATGTATTAAAGATACATGTCAAGAATATCTAACTAAGTGTGTGAAACATCAGTATATCATGTGATCGGCTTAGGACTATATGACTCATTACATTGATTAGCGGTCATCCCCAACAGGTCAGGCTAACCAGATGTAACAGCGATGAGGCATGTAAGGGTAAGGCTGCACCGACGTGAAATGTGGGTGAGCTAATGCTGCATGTAAGTTGGGTATGATCACATAAACTACTAATACTTCCCCGTTTCCCCAGCTAGCAGGATGGATTCCAATTACGACTCCTCGTGACAGGTCTCAATGATGCTAACTCGTGTAAACAACAGTGTCAGAGTCATGTACGCTATACAACAAGAATTATAGAGATAATCAACATAATGGAAACTGTCAGAGAATGTACTCGCCTGTGGTCCTTAGCTGGCAATACCACTGTCTGGGTTCCAAGGAGTCGTCTGAATAATCCAACAGTCCTATAGACATAGCATATAATACAATACTTCATCAGACAATACTCTAGCTCACAATCAACATAATGATCAAGGTCTATACTAGGGGGTCACGTCTGTAGTTGCTATGCATAACAGACAGTCAATGGCAGTCTACTATCATGCTACATGGTCACAGGTAGATGTAACTACGGGGTATCCATGGTCACAATCAAAACATCTCGGACATATGATACATAGGACTTAATATGAACTAATCTCTCATCATACTAATTAATTACACTTATAATATATATGTATATATGTATTAAACTAATTGAGCATTATACGGTTCATAGGCATATACATTAATATTCATTAATTATGATTATAATACACGTATTTATATAATAGGGGATACCTATACACTACTTATACGTATGTATATAGATATTAGCTGAGAACATATTATATATATACCAATATACCAATACGTATGCAAATACGTATATACATAAGTCCTTATAGTTATATATAATCACAGGGAATGACGGGAACGTGGACAGGAGTGAACCTGCACGTGGCACGATGACGAGGACGATGATGTCAACGAACAGGGGGTGGCCGGTTGAGGTAGAACGAGGTCAGGCGGTGCACGGTCGGGATTCGTCGTAAATGCGTTCAGTCCGGCGCGGGGTCGACTGAAGTGGTATTGACGAGCGACGGGGGTACTCGACATCGACAGCAGTGGGTCGTCGAGCAGGTCTGAGCGGCTCCGGCGAACGCAGTCGGGTCGTCGAGCGGATCCAGGCAAACGCAGTCGGGCTCGGTTCAGCGTTTCAGGCGGGCTAGCATGCTCCGTGCAGTCGGGGCTCGGTTTAGCGTGGCGAGTTCGACGCGGCTCCGTGCAGTCGGGGCTCGGTTCAGCGTTCCAGGCGGTCGATTTCGACGAGTTCACAGTCAGGTTTAGCGATGAATAGTAAAGTCGGGGGGTTGAGATTGTCGGCTGGTGTATTAGGTTTTGGTTGAGAAAGAAAAAGGGAAGCAATAATATATATATATATATATATATATATGTAATCATAGTAGACTTTGGGTTGACCTAGAATTAGGTCTGGTCAAGGCCTTCTTGAGATTGGGCTTTCTCATGGGTATTACAATGGTTAGAATTTCAAATAATAAAGAAATTGCTAGAATGCATTGGTTCGATGGTCTGAGGCCATGGTTCAGGGAAAATTGATGTTGTATTACACACTTCCAAGAATTTATGGAATTTACACCTAAAGGAGAATTTGGGTTTATTTACGTATCGTCCAACGGAATGGATACCTCAATGCACTATTGCACCAAAGTGTCTAAACAATGAAAAGTTGTACAAGTTCGACTTATGCATCAATTTAATAAAAGTGAATGCAAGTGGTGTTCTAAAATTCAAACGACGGTAAGGTACAACAAAATAAAATCATAACAATTGAGAATAATCAATTATCATGCAGTCATTTACTCATTAATTATGAAAAGACAAAAATATCCCTAATCCAAAAAGTGGGGGTGACAAGTCTACCCTCCTTAAAGAATTTCGTCCTCAAAATTTTAAAATAACTATCACAAGAACAAGCAATCAATTAATGAATTATACCTCAAGTCTCGAAGAGATATGGATACCGCTCGCGTATTTCGTCCTCTCTCTCCCAAGTTGATTCTCCTGGAGAGTGATTTCTCCATGCAACATGAACCAAGGGAATAGTCTGGTTCCCCAATATCTTCTCTCTACGATCCAAGATCTCCACCGGTTGTTAAGGATAGCTGAGTGTCGGTCCAACTTCGATCTCCGAGTGATCTAATACGTGACTAGGATCTGCCACGTACCGTCTCAGCTGCGACACGTGGAACACGTTAGGAACTCCATCTAGAGCAGGCAGCAAGTCTAGTCTATAGGCCACTGCACCGACCCTTGCAAGAACACTGAAGGGCCCGATGTATCATGGACTAAGCTTTCCTCCTCTGCCAAAACGAATCGTGCTCCGTGTCAGAGAAATCCGTAGGAACACCAAATCGCCAACCTAGAAAAACAATCTTAACACGCAACCTAAACAAGGCAATCACAAACCAAACAAAACAAATCAAAACAATACCTGAAACTCTAGGGGTCTACGGTGGCTATCTGCCCAATGCCGCTGTCAGTCCTGCGCCACTCGCAGTCTGTCTCTGATAAGTTTCACCTTTTTTGCTGCATCCATGACTATTTCTAGTCCTAGCAAGGCTCTTTCTCCAACATCATTCCAAGATAAAGGGGTACGATACCTCCGTCCATATAAAGCCTCGAATGGTGATATCTCAATGCTGGCCTGGTAGCTGTTGTTGTAAGCAAACTCTACCAAGTGTAGATGATCCTCCTAAGAACCTCCGAAATCCAATACGCAAGTGCGTAACATATCTTCAAGAGTCTGAATAGTCCTTTCAGACTGCCCGTCTGTCTGAGGGTAATATGCGGTACTGAACTTGAGCTGAGTGCCCAAGCTAGACTGCAGGCTACTCCAGAATTGGAAAGTGAAACGACTATCCCGATCTGAGACAATACTCATAGGAACTCCATGTAACCTGACAATCTGCTGTACATACATCTCTGCTAGCTTCTCCGTCGAAGTACCCACTTTAAAAGGTAAGAAGTGGGCTGATTTGGTTAACATATCCACGATGACCCAAATTGCGTCCTTTCCTCCTGGAGAACGAGGAAGTCCCGAAACGAACTCTATAGTCACGTGCTCCCACTTCCATTCTGGAATGGGTAAAGGTTGAAGCAATCCCTCTGGCCTCTGTCGATCTGCTTTTACCTGTTGGCACACTAAACATCGGGATACGAAGCATGCTACTTTGCGCTTCATACCATACCACCATACATGCTTCCTCAAATCTCGATACATCTTGTTGGCTCCGGGATGCATCGAGTATTGAGAGCAGTGTGCCTCTTGTAAAACTTCTTCGTGCAGCTCTCCACTTGGCACACACATTCTCGTGCCATGTCGTAAGGATCCATCATCCGAAATAGTGAAATCATCTATCAATCATTTCTGAACTTGTGCCCTAATATTCCTTAGAGTCTCATCATCATACTGCGCAGCTCTAATTCTGTCTATCAGCTCTGATTGAATCTGCAGTCCCCATATCTGAATCTCTGCTCCTGGAACTAATGTCTCAATTTCCAAGCTCTCAAGGTCAGCTAATAAGTGTCTATCCGAAGTCAAGCACATAGCCATTGGGTACCTGCTCAAGGCATCCGCGACTACGTTGGCTTTTCCTGGATGATACTGTAATGAGATATCAAAGTCTTTCATCAATTCTAACTACCTGCTCTGTCTCATATTCAGCTCCTTCTGTGTAAACACGTACTTTAAGCTCTTGTGGTCTGTGAAGACCTCCACACGCTCTTCGTACAGATAGTGCTTCCATAGCTTTAGGGAAAAGACAACTGCCGCTAACTCCAGATCGTGAGTGGGGTAGTTCTTTTCATGAGGGCATAATTGTCTCGAAGCATAGGCAATTACTTTTCCGTGTTGTTGAAGAACGCATCCCAACCCTTTTCCTGAAGCATCACTGTAGATAGTGAATCTACCTGTCCCTGATGGCAACGTCAAAACTGGTGCTGTCGTCAATCTCCTTTTCAGCTCATCGAATGCGGCTTGGCATTCTTCTGTCCAGACAAATTCTACATCCTTCTTTGTCAACCTAGTCATTGGCTCTGCAATCTTGGAGAAGTCTTGTACAAATCTTCTGTAGTATCCTGCTAGTCTGAGAAAGCTCCTGATTTCAGCTACCGTACCGGGGGTAGCCCATGACTTCACTGCCTCTATCTTCTTTGGGTTAACTGAAATTCCGTCACCCGTTACCATATGTCCAATAAATTCAACCTTTTTAAGAAAGAACTCACACTTTGAAAGCTTTTCGTATAATTTCTCTCTCCTGAGAGTTTCTAAGACTATTCTTAAGTGCTCTTCATGCTCTTCTGGGGTTTTTTAATATACTAGAATGTCGTCAATAAACACCACTACGAACTTGTCAAGGTACTGGTGGAACACCTTGTTCATCAAGTTCATAAATACTGCTGGTGCATTGGTTAAACCAAACGGCATTACTATAAATTCAAACTGGCCATATCTGGTTCGAAAGGCGGTCTTCGGTATGTCTTCTTTTTTCACTTTCACCTGGTGATAGCCTGACCTCAAGTCTATTTTTGAAAACACCTTCGCTCCGCTCAATTGATCGAAAAGATCATCTATCCTCGGCAGCGGGTATTTATTTTTGATAGTGAGGTTATTCAAAGCTCTATAATCGATACACATACGTACCGTGCCATCCTTTTTTGGTACAAATAATACCGGTGCTCCCCATGGCGATGAACTGGATCTAATAAAACCTTTGTCTTGCAACTCCTTAACTTGTTTATTTAGTTCTACCAATTCGTTGTTGTTAACTCTATAGACATGTTGCGAAATAGGCTCTGCTCCTGGTATCAAGTCTATAGAGAACTCAACATCTCTGTCTGGTGGCAAACCTGGCAACTCCTCTGGAAATACATCCAGGAACTCTGCTATAAGTGGATATGGTATCTCTTCTTCTTCCACCCTGGCTCCGCAAAAAGTGCCTCTGCTCCGCTCCTCTGCTCCTCTGGCAATCTCAAACTCTGGCTCTCCTGGTGGTTGAAATACTACTCTACCTCTGTGATAATCTATAGAAGCATGGTGTTTACTTAACCAGTCCATTCCGAGTACAATATCGTACTCCGGAAGTGGCATAACGAGTAAACTCATGCTCAACTCTCGGCCTTCCAATGACACTCTCCGATCCTTGCAACAATCATGGACTAGGATAATGCCTCCTCCTGTCGTGATCTTGCAAGTCCTATCTAATGGTTCCGTTTCTAAATAATGCTTAAGGGCATAAGATACAGATACGAAACTATGGAAAGCGCCAGAATCAAATAATGCAAGTGCTGGAATAGAATTGAGTAAAACTGAACCTGAAATCACGTCTCCAGCTGGCTCGGCCTCCTCAGTGGTCATGGCATAAGCTCATCCTTGTGGTGCTCCTCTCTGTTGCTGCTGCTGCTGAGCAAACCTCTCCTGCTGTGATGGAAGTGGAGGTCCTCTCTGCTGGCCTCCTGGTACAATAGGTGCTCTGGCTGGTCCTCTCTGAGCTGCTCCTCCTCCTTGGCGAGTCTGAATAGTTGGGCAGTCCCTCAGCTGATGTGCTGCTGATCCACATGATAAGCAAGTGCCCAACCTTTTTCTACAGATGTCTCTTTTATGTTCCATCTTTTCGCAATACGAACATGGGGCAACAAGTTGATTATGTCTTTGTGGTTGCTGTTGTTGAGCATATCCTCGAACTGGTGCCTGTTGCGGGTGTTGCTGCTGGTGTTGTTGCTGGTACGGCCTATGTTGTTGTTGAAAGTGTGGGCGCTTGGCTGGTCCTATGTTACCTTCTGTTGCTCCAGATGTATCGCGTCCTCTCTTGGGCCTGAGGTCCAAGTCGTCTTCGGCAATCTGGGCATCCATCAGAATACCCTCAAATGTAGCAGTACGTCGTCCCGAAGTACGAGACTTGATCTCCTTATTTAGTCCCTTCCTGAATTTTCGAGCTTTGTCTCCTGGGTCTCGAACCATCGATGGCACAAATTGACTCAATCGACAAAACTCTGCAGCATATTCATCGACTGACATGCCTTCTTGGACTAAGTCATGGAACTGACTTTCTAATGCTCCCAAGGCTACGTCAGGAAAGAATTTCTCTTTGAAGAGTTCTTTAAAGTCCTCCCAAGTAAGTCCTTCAGCGGCGAGTCTCGGCTCTGTACGATACCACGTCAGTGCGATATCAAACATCTGACTGCCAGCGGACTCTATCTGAAGAATCCCTGGAATCTGTGATAAGCGCAAATTCCTCTCTATGTCTTCTAAATATTCGTCAGCATATAGTATTCCTTCTGTGCCTTTGAACTCTCGAGGCATCATCCTCTTAAAGTCCACTATGGTACCGGGCCTCTGTTGTTGTTAACCTTGGTATTGCGGTTGTCGTGCTACTCTCTCCATAGCCTAGAGAGTCACCTGATGAGCATTCTCCATGCTCTCTCTCATCAGTTCGGTCTGCGCCTGGTGTGCTTCTGCTTGCATTCTCTGAGCCTCAGCTTGAACACGCTGAGCCTCTGCTGTTACTCTCTGGGCCTCTAGCATGCCCTGCATCAATGCGAACATCTATGCCCCGTCAGTGGGCACTCCTCTGGAAATCGGTGTCGGTGGTGGTGGAAGGTCGTATATCATAGCTGGGGCAATCCTCTGTATATGTGGAGGAGGAATCCCGTTAGTTGCAGACACTCCCACACGAACAGGAGATGTAGGAGGATCTCCAGATATCTGTTCGTCAGGTTGAGAGGTGGCAGTCCTCTCTGAATTGGCTGCTCCCATTCTCATGGATCTAGTATTCGGCGATATCCTGAATACAGATCAAAGAATCAATTAAGGTGATAGATATGATATTATCAAGGAAGGACACTACAATGCTAAAGGAAGCAATCTATTAGAATAGCAATATGAAGTTCAGAATTTCCTAGTGTGATTGAGCATATTCTCATCCTAGATCCTATTTCCTATATCCTAGCACAGGCTCGCAGTAGTACAACTAAGTTGTCGCACTACCACGATATCGCATAACTTGCGAAACTAGACCTGTATGTGCCACCACTAAAAATGTGTCACGATCAGCACCCGATATAGGGGCACGAGAGCGTGGGTACGTCCAGCCTACGCCACAGCATCGGCGGTAAAACGCTGTCTAGGTCACAGTAATACTATATAGCTAAACCCCTGTCAATGATATCCATCTCCATAAGGAGGTCAATATACATCTCACAATAATCTCACAAGGTAACTCAATCACAACAACTATAAGGTATGATAAAAGATAAGGAAATGACATAGTTAAACACCATGTCTCAAACATAAAGATAACTCACAGTCTAGCTGTCCAACACAAGTCTCCAATTAAACTTAACATGAGTCTAAACATAAACTGAAATAACCTCCATAAGTCTCAAGCATAAATAAATACTATCTAGATAGCTGTAGGCAATGCCTCATCTAGAATCATGGTCACCTCTAGGATCTCTGGTACATAGTCTGCATCTATACCTGGTCCGTAGTGCGTGGTACAGAAATACTCAAGATTCTCTGGAAAAAATATCCAGTCAGGATTGGAACGAAATACACCTCTAACAGCAGTTCCACATATATTGACAAAAACTATAATAAAGTGTAAAAAAATACAAGACAAATATGAACAACTGGCAATAAGATACTGGAATAAAGGAAATACTGGAATAAAGAAATACTGGAATAAGAAATACTGGAACATCATCATCAATATGCATCTAACAATGAATAGAACTACAAGTACACGCAAGAACAATGAACTGGTATGCAAGTGTGTACAAGAATAATAACTAGAACATGTAGAGATGCTAGATCAATGTACTAAAGATACATGTCAAGAATATCTAACTAAGTGTGTGAAACATCAGTATATCATGTTATCGGCTTGGGACTATATGACTCATTACATTGATTAGCGGTCATCCCCAACAGGTCAGGCTAACCAGATGTAACAGCGATGAGGCATGTAAAGGTAAGGCTGCACCGACGTAAAATGTGGGTGAGCTAATGTTGCATGTAAGTTGGGTTTGATCACATAAACTACTAATACTTTTCCGTTTCCCCAGCTAGCACGATGGATTCCAATCACGACTCTTCGTGACAGGTCTCAATGATGCTAACTCGTGTAAACAACAGTCTCGAACATATAATACATAGGACTTAATATGAACTAATCTCTCATCATACTAATTAATTACACTTATAATAGATATGTATATATGTATTAAACTAATTGAGCATTATACGGTTCATAGGCATATACATTAATATTCATTAATTATGATTATAATATATGTATTTATATACTAGGGGATACATATACACTACTTATACGTATGTATATAGATATTAGCTGAGAACATATTATATATATACCAATATACCAATACGTATGCAAATACGTATATACATACGTCCTTATAGTTATATATAATCACAGGGAATGACGGGAACGTGGACAGGAGTGAACCTGCACGTGGCACGATGACGAGGACGATGATGTCAACGAACAGGGGGTGGCCGGTTGAGGTAGAACGAGGTCAGGCGGTGCACGGTCGGGATTCGTCGTAAATGCGTTCAGTCCGGCGCGGGGTCGGCTGAAGTGGTATTGACGAGCGACGGGGGTACTCGACATCGACAGCAGTGGGTCGTCGAGCAGGTCTGAGCGGCTCCGGCGAACGCAGTCGGGTCGTCGAGCGGATCCAGGCAAACGCAGTCGGGCTCGGTTCAGCGTTTCAGGCGGGCTAGCATGCTCCGTGCAGTCGGGGCTCGGTTTAGCGTGGCGAGTTCGACGCGGCTCCGTGCAGTCGGGGCTCGGTTCAATGTTCCAGGCGGTCGATTCCGACGAGTTCACGGTCGGGTTCGGCGGTGAATAGTAAAGTCGGGGGGGTTGAGATTGTCGGCTGGTGTATTAGGTTTTGGTTGAGAAAGAAAAAGGAAAGCAATACTATATATATATATGTAATCATAGTAGACTTTGGGTTGACCTAGAATTAGGTCTGGTCAAGGCCTTCTTGAGATTGGGCTTTCTCATGGGTATTACAATGGTTGGAATTTCAAATAATCAAGAAATTGCTAGAATGCATTGGTTCGATGGTCTGAGGCCATGGTTTGGAGAAAATTGATGTTGTATTACACACTTCCAAGAATTTATAGAATTTACACGTAAAGGAGAATTTGGGTTTATTTACGTATCGTCTAACGGAATGGATACCTCAATGCACTATTGCACCAAAGTGTCTAAACAATGAAAAGTTGTACAAGTTCGACTTATGCATCAATTTAATAAAAGTGAATAAAAGTGGTGTTCTAAAATTCAAACGACGGTAAGGTGCAATAAAATAAAATCACAACAATTGAGAATAATCAATTATCATGCAGTCATTTACTCATTAATTACAAAAAGACAAAAATACCCCTAATCTAAAAAGTGGGGGTGACAAGTTCTCTCCTTCGTTTTCCTCTCCGAGCATTCCGAGTTTTTAGCAATGGCCCTAAAACCAACCTTCGCCTCTGCCCAAGCAAGAGCGACTTCCGTCGGGCAAGGCGATCTTCATTCTGAACGAAGTGTCCCACCGACGAGCTATGCACCAGGCGTTAAAGGTAAAGTTTTTGGGACGAAAAGAACGAAGAAAATCCTTCGCACACATTGCACATGAATGCGCTAGGTCATCTTCTGTGCTGATAGCCTCTTCGAGGAAGATGATGCACAGAGATGTTTTATCTTTTACGCCCATATTTCTAATGTGTCAGCGTAAAAACTCCATATTTTCGCAGTCTGGCGTAAAAGCTTTGACTGTCGGAACTTGGCGTATACTATAAAATTTGAGTGTTACGCTTCTGGATGAAAATTCCAGCATAATAACTCAAACTTTGGCAGTCTGGCGTAAAACACAGACTGTCAGGTTTTTTGTGTATACTGCCAGTCTTGAATTTTACGCCTTGGAATAAGATTCCAGCGTAAAAGATCAAGTTTTTTATACAGTCTTGGCGTAAAGCACAGACTGTTGCCTCTTGGCATATGCTGCAAGATTATGAGGTCTAGTATGGAAACTGACGTATTTTTCTTGCACTTTGTAGTTAACTTGTATATGTCTCCATTGGCTGAGGTGATGGGTTCTGCTGCCGGGATGCTGCATTCCAACTACCTAGAGGATTTGTCCCACGTGACATTTCCTATCTCCAGACCCCAGTATCCTGAAGGAAGGGGAATCCTGATATCGTCTCAAGGCGAGCGAATGCTGTTGAACATGATCAACGGAGAGCCCCTGGCATCCATAGACGAGGCCCAATATATAAAGCCGACTTTTCTCTTCGGGGATATGATAGACAAACAGTCCCAGACGAAGCCCAAGAAAGAACTCTGGGTTTTCCCTACCGGGGGCTTGATCATGTATCTGCCCAAGATGCTGAGAGACTACCCTATCTCGGCATTCTTCCATGCTATACATCCCAGGAGGATGTCGTGGACGCTGACTCCCAATCTTCACGGCTGGCCGGGAAAGATATTTTACCAGAAAAAGATCTGGCCAAGGGTCATTTGTCAGCCGCCCTTCCGGCTCTGTGATGCCGTTCAGGAGATTGTATCCGGGCAGTGTCCCGAGTGAAGATAGTTTACTGCTCCAACCGGTCCAATTATCGACTTTTTGCAATGATTTTATGGGGCATGGAGGAGTATACACCAAGGTTAATCCTCGGACCAATGGATGGGTTACCCCAACAAATCTTCGATGGGCTCATTTAGCTGACTGGGCCCTGAAGCATTTTCAGACTGAGCTGGAGAGCATTGGTCTGTACGAAGCTGTGAGTGCTACCAGTGTTGGGTTACCTCTCAACCCCAGCCTGTTTCTGGCTTTGATGGAGCGATATATCTCTCTCAGCGGGACCTTCGCCACTCCGCTGGGGGAGTTAGGATTATCCCTCCATATCACGCCCCAGTCCCAAAAATACGTAGGACTAGGACACGTAAGCATGCCAGCTGCATGGATATGGCAACTCCAATATATGGAAACCAAACCCATACGTACGCTGTAATATGAATATAAAATCCACAAGTGGTATAAACATATGTCACAAGTCACAGGGTACAATCTAAATCTCATCCACAAAAAATCAATATAAATGAATAACCAGCATCTATATAACTAGATCTCAACATAAGTATCTAAGAATGATAGTTGGATGGAAACAAATCCACTACCAACTCGAATGGAAAAGTACAGCACAATAAACACAATGTAAGAATACCAACTAACAATCATGGGCTCGGATAGAAGACATCCTCAAAATTATGTAACCATCCAAATCTGCGCTCCTGCAAATACTCAAGAACAGATACACCTGGCAGAGGACCAGGTCCTCAGAGGGACGTAACAAGATACAGAAAGCGAGCCAACTTGAATATAGTAAACATGCATATAATTTGAAAATAAATAAGTACCCTGTACAAGACAATCTATATGAATACAAATGAGGACAACTTTTCAACGTATGGGCAAGGGTAGGCTAATCGATCTACCTCACAACTCACACACACGTCAATGGACATCAGAAATTGACATACCGTGGGGGTAGCGACCAGCGAGACTCCAGAAATCGACATACCGAGGGGTAGCGACCAGCACGACACACGCCCGTAGTGCGAGCTATATACTATGGTTTACCAGATTGATTAAAAGTCCATACGCCTAATGATTGTCCTCTATGATACTAAGTGTCAAGTGTGTGTGTCAACATATCTAATATATAGTAATGACTGAAAGAACTACACATGCAATAAATAAACAAAAATGTAATAAATATACATAAATATACTAAGCATACAAAATACTGTAAACAATTTGGCAAGGTATCTTGCCTGGTCTGAAAAGGATGAAGTCCCAACTCAAGGCGTCGTCCGATCTACCCGTCACATAAATTAAACAAGTTAGGTTATAAAGTGGGTGAATAGTTTTTACTATTTTAATCTATTTTAACTCTGAATAAAATAACCTAAATTAGTATTTTAATCTTATTATAATCTGATTTTATTGTTAAGCTCTAATTTTTGTCCAAATAAAGTCAACTTTAAGAAATTGTGATCCAAGGCACGCAAATCGAGGCAATCCGTTGACCAAAAAGTCAACCAATTCAAATCCTAGATTTGTGAATGGAATCCTATAGATTTCAATACTACATGAACACCATATTCGACGGTTTTATAAAATCATAAGTAGGTAAAGAGTTATGTCCACTAGGGCGCACAGATGATAGTTTTTGGTGATTTTCTATTTACATCTACGTTGCACAAATTTTACAGTAGAATAAACTTATATTTTAAATTCTAAAAAAATATTTTTCTGGAAGTTTATCATGTCATCTTTCCGAAACTTCAAACGGTTCATAATTCTGAATTCGGGATCTCCCGAAATCTCAAAAATACCAAAATGCGTCTGATTTTGAACAGCTAGCACTTTTAGAATTTTCTGGAAAAATAGGTTCTGAAATTATTAAAATAATTTATATATTCAGAAAACTAACCTTGATATAGTTCTAACAAAAAAGACTGGAGCACGTTTGGAGTCTGGAGCTAGGAGATATCGTCTTTTTAAGTCGTCATAACTAATAGAAAATGAGGCTGAATTTATGACGAATTTTGACTCTTTTTGGCCGAAAAAGAGATGAATTTGGGAAAAAAAATATGAAGGATGAAGTATTTATAATGGTGGAGACTAGTTAATTGAATACGACTATGATTGGCTAATTTGGATATGATTATGATGAATTTAAATAAGGATAGGATATGCATGAAGTTGCTTTCCTAGTAGGTTCAGGATTTAAATTAATTTAAAATAGAGTTTGAATTTATCTCAATAATTTATGATCTTAAATAAAATTAAGGATAATTCAAATAATTTATATATAATTTTATTAATATCTATTAACACTAAATTATTATCTATATAATATTAAGACTATATATATCCAAATAAATCCAAAATAATTTCAAAAATATAAATAAATTTCTTAAAATTCTAAATAAATTACAGAAAAATATAATTAAATATTTTAAACTAAAATAAATATTTGGTAGGAAGAACATGCAAGTATGGTCGTATAGTAAATCATAGAATTCCTAGAAATTTACGTTCCCTATGTTTTAATTACCTAAAAATTCTAGAAAAATCTTTAAAATCTAAAATAGCCTAAAAATGATTCTAAATAAATATTTATATAAGTAAATATATCAAGAAATTTATTTTCTAATTAACTAAGAGAATACTCTAAAAAAATTCAATATTTAAAATAATCTATAATAAATATAATAATATAAAATACACACAAAATACCTATTTTGGGTGAGGGGGTTTACACTCCACGAGATGGCAGATATTTTGAGACTGCCAATGGGGGATACTCCTTATGAAGATTATGTTCCCACAAACCGGGAGCTGGGGGATTCAGACCCTCGAGTAGTGGCAGTGTACCAGGAGCTGATGTGCCACTACCTTGCTTGCACCGCCTTTTATAATGAGCCCTCCGATTTGGCCCATACCAATAAATGGGCGTCCTACCTCTTCTTTCACCGGGCCAGGGCTGCTAAGCCAGAAAAAGTCTTGGATAGCAAGGATCAGCCTCTGAGCTTTCTGAGCGTGCTTAGTGCTCAGGTAGTCGATGATCTTATGGAAGAAGCTGGGACTCCAGATAAGATTCTCGACGAAGGGATAGGAAAATATCATGCAGGCACTAAGGCCTATAGTTATTTGAGGCATTGCTGCAGGCCTCTGTCCAAGGAAGCTCAACTGGCTGGCTTCCTCTCTATATGGCTGTGCCGACTGGTAGTACCCGGTATTGCATCTACGGACCGCATTCACCGTAACACCTTATGGCCTGCAGTACGTCTGGTGTTCGGAGCAAGACTGGGTTAGCTCCCTGCCATGGTGTGCCGCATACAAGCTAGCCTGAGGGCCATTACTGATGGGCTGCTTGCCGATGAAACTCGGCGTGATAGCTTTCCTAGGGTAGAATTATCGTACCTGTATTTGATGGGTTGGTTAATTCTCCATAACCCCATGGTGATGTCCCCCGGCTCTGGCAGTAGTTCGGGGGATAGTTTCTTACTGAATTACAAGAATTCCTCCTGGAACGTGACCACAGTTTTAGACTGTCGGCGGACACTGAATTTCAGTCACAGCTGGAAGCTCTTCTGCACTGTCCCCTCTGTACATCTCAATCAACAGGGGAGCAGACTTCAGGATTTAGGCGACGGGAAGACCGTTCTTTCTCCTGAAGCTTTTAATTGGTTGGTTTGCATTAGACCTTCCCATTTACTGTACAGAAGTGAAGACCAATTCTTCTTGGAACCCTACTTGCCTAGTCGGTTCGCTAGGCAGTTTGGGTATGACCAATTACACGTGGGCAATGCCATCACCAGCTTCAGGTCCAGGGGTAGACTCATTGATGGAGCGAGAGGATGGCGATACTTCATCATGGGTTGCACTGAAGCAATTTTTACTGTGCCCGTTATTTCACTCTCCACGGAGCTGCGCATCCTCCACTCGTATGCCCAGTTCTATGTGGCAACCAATACCTTCCATCGCAATTTTGATATGCATGAAAGCTTTAGGATGCCCTCCTCCAAGTCCGCAGGAAGAGACAAAATACCCTCGGTCTCCTCTGACGAGGGTGAAGATTTTGTCAATCCAGATGAACCTTTGTTGGCAGTACCGAGGGGTAAAATACCTCCGCCTGTAGGGCCTCTGGTCATCTTTGGTAAGCGAAGGGCTCTTGTTCTGAAGGAGACTTCCCCTCGCAAGAAGAAGAAGGCGGTTAGTCGTCCTGTCAGGACTTCCCACCCTGAAGTTCCTAGAAGTGAACCTGTTGTTTCCCCTGTTAGGGACGATTCTTCGATTAGAGGTTCCTTGCCTTTTAGAGAGAGAACCTCTACAGTTCCGGCTGGCGGTGCCGGGAAATCTCTGTTTGAGGCGGCTGTCGCTGCTACCGCTTCAGGTAGTGGTACGATATCGCCTTCGAGGTCGAGCCAAATAAGGATATCTTTATCCAGACCAGCAATGGGAGAAGCCCCTGCCGTGTCTGTAAGTATACCCAGCAAGATTCCACCTGATGAACCTCGATTGGATCTGGGTGAAGATTCGGAAGAATACCTGTCGATGTCAGTTAGCACACCCCCTTCTCCAAGTATGACAGCTCGTTTAGCATCATTAAGAAATAATTTAGCTGTACTGGCCGCAGACGCGATATATACACCATCGGTCAGGGATAAATATCATCTTTACGCCATCTTTTTAGAAGAATTAACATTATTTTGATATTAACTTTCTTTTGTCTTCTTTTCAGGAGAAGACATCTACGGGAAGGGCAGTGTTGACGCGCCTTTTGGCTCTGTTTCAGCTCTTGGCGATGACATGGAGGTGCCCGACTTCGAGGAGAAAACGTTTTCGGGTACCGGCTTGCCCGAAATGGTTCCGATATCTCAAGAGGAGTATGAGCCTGTCATTGCGACAATGCCTCCTTTGAGGACGCGTCACTTCGTCCGTTGTTGGCGCATCTTTTTTTGTTGCACCATCTGTTGAGGCGACGGCTGTGGCAACATCTTCTGCAGTCATTCCTGGAGGGAGGTTCGCCAACATTGCAGCCACTCTCAGCGTCCATTCGGATCTAGCCCTGCTGACTGAGCAGTATACTGGTATCTTCTATACCACCTTGAAAATACTAATATCAATGGTGTTAGAGAATAATCTAAGCTTCGAGGCTCTGAGGAGGTCCTCTCAGTTTGCGATAGTGCCGATTACAGACTTCAACGACACTGGGAGGGCTGACACGCTGGAGGAGATAGTTAATGGCTTGGAGCAACCCATTAACGAATACTTGCAGCTATTTCGAGGCAGCATTGATGGTCTTGTTCAAGCTAGGTATGACTCCCTAACTACAGAGCTTGCTGGGCAACTGGAATCTCTGAATAAATCCGTCCAGGAACAGCAGCAGGAGATAGATCATGAGCGTACCGAATTAGAGTATGTCATTCCTCAGCTGACTCAGTGTGAAGCTGAATATGAGGAGAAGACAGTGAGGGCCCGCAGATTGAAAGATGAGCTCGCTTAATCAGAGGTAAAGGCTCTCACTTTGTGGGCAACTCGAGATGTACTGAAGGATCGAATGGAGATTGCTCAGCAGAACCTGGCACATGTGGGTGTCATCCACTCAAGTTTTATATGTGCTCGGTCTGAGTTATCTGCTTTGAACAATGATGCGGCAAGGTTGGAATGGGCTCGCACCGACGTTTTGAACTCCAGGGATGAGAGAATGGTTGCTCTGGCGCAGCAGATTCGCTACCTAACCGCTCCCCCCAAATGATGTACCTTTGGCTTTTTCATGTAATTTTGCTCTTTTTGGGAATAATAAAGAGGCTTTTATCTGACTTTATGGACCCATCATTTTGGAATATAAATGACAGGTTTGGGTGAAAGTGATATCAGAGGTAATATGGACGTGATATACTCTCAGTAAGCTTCAGCCGGACATATCTATTCAGAGGTTATATGGACATGATAGAATATGCTCCAACTAAAATTTGTACACAGAACACTATCAGAGGTAATATGGACGTGATAGGTCTTGAAGTTCCAAATTAGTTAAACATATCTATTCAGAGGTTATATGGACATGATAGAATATGATCCAACTAGTTTTATTTTGGAACTAGTATTGTCAGAATAAGATCCTCACCATACTCCATTTGAGCAAAGAAGGTTAAGTATAGTACCTCTTCAGGAATTTGCCGTTGATAGGAGCCATTAATAAGTCTCCGTTAGGCTTGGCTAACCTGTAAGCGCCGTTTGAGAACGTCGTCTCGATCACATAAGGGCCTTCCCATTTGGGCTAGAATTTACCCTTACTCTTGTGAGTAATAATCATTGGCCTTCTCACAGCTAGAACTAGCTCGCCAACTTTGAACACTCTTTCCTTTACTTTTTGATTAAAAGATCTGGAAATGCGTGCTTGGTAGAACGCGATGCGCTGTTGAGCTTGGAGGCGTTTCTCGTCTAATCCTTCTAGCTCTTGAAGCCTTAATAGGTCATTCTTTTCTTGAGTCAACTCATTAGCCACTGCTATCCTGAGTGACGGAATTTGGACTTCGATAGGGAGAACTGCTTCACTCCCGTAAACCAATAAGAATGGGGTACAACCTGTCGGTGCTCGTACCGTTGTACGGTATGCCAAGAGAAATTCTCCCAGCTTCTTATTCTAATCTCTCTTGTTCGAAGAGACGAACTTTTTCAAGAGTTTGATAATGGTTTTGTTGAAAGCTTCCACCAAACCATTAGCAGCAGGATTATATGCCGTAGAGGCCACGTTTTGAATCTGATTTTTATCGCAAAATCGATGAAACGTTTGGCTGATGAATTGAGGCCCATTGTCATGAATTATCCTCCGGGATATTCCAAAGCGATAAATGATATGATGCTTGATGAAGCTGATCATATTAGATATCTTTACCTCAGCAAGAGGGATTGCCTCTGCCCATTTGGAGAAATAATCTGTGATGGCCAGTATGAACCGGTGACCTCTAGAAGAAGACGGGTGAATAGGACCAATGATATCCATACCCCATGCTTCGAAAGGCCAGGATGCAACCGTAGGATGTAGACGTTCAGAAGGTTGAGGTATAAAGTCTGCATGAACCTGACAGGCTTTGCATTGTCTTGCATATTTTATTGCATCTGTGATCATAGTAGGCCAGTAATAGCCCATTCTCCTGATACGATCCTGTAGCTTAGGACCAGGTTGATGCGCTCCGTATATGCCATCGTGAGCTTCACGGATAACCCGTTGTACCTCGTCATCGGAGAGATATCTCAATAGCAGTCCGTCGTAGGTCCGGCGATATAGACACTGCGAAGATGCATCAAAATAGAAGCGTAATGATCGTCTTTTGACGGATACTGCTTCTTTAGGGTCCTCCGGCAAGATTTCGTATGCCACAAAATCTATAAAGGGACTTCTCCAGTCTCTCTTAGGAGGATCTATGTTCACAGCGTAGCTGCGTTCTATGTGAGAGTTGTTTTTCATACAGAATAAATCTCTGTTGAGAAGGATCACCGAATTCTGCCTTCTTATAGGAATTGCTAAATCTGTAGCTAGACTGGCTAGGGCATCAGCTTCCAGATTATGAGATCGAGGCACATGTTCTAGGAAGAACCCTTTGAATGTCATGGCTATCTCGACCGTTGCTCAGTGATAGGGGATGAGGTCTGGATTCTGGACTTCATATATTCCTCTGACTTGATTGACGATTAGCAGAGAATCACCGAAAGCTTCCAGAGATTCGACGCCCAATTCTTTAGCGACTTGGAGCCCGATTAGTAGAGCGTTATACTCCGTCACATTATTAGAACAGGGCTCGCTAAGAGAATATGCTCGATAGATGACGAGTTTATCAGGAGTAACCAGGACAATTCCTACCCCTGAAACCATATTCCCCCTAGGACCAGTCCTGGAGGCACCATCGAAGAATAGTTGCCATGCATCACTTTTCGAGATCGGATGAGCAACTAGGAAATCAGCCAACGCTTGGCCTTTGATGGACTTCTGAGGGACGTACACCATGTCATACGGTGTTAATAACATCGCCCAAGTCACGAGTCGGGAATTAAGAACGCTTGGCTTGTTCATCAATACCCGAAGAGGATTGATCCTGGAGATGATATGAATAGTCTGGCCTGTGACATAGTGCCGCATTTTCTGAATAACGAACATCAGAGCCAAGCATTCTTTTTCCACTGGACTGTACCGGTGTTCAGCTCCGACCATCATCCTGCTTAGATAGTAGATAGCCTGTTCATGACCCACATCGTTCTTCTGTGCGAGAAGAGCTCCCAAGGAGTGATCTATCGCTCGAACATACAGCAAGAATGGTCTTCCTATGACGGAAGGCACCAGAACTGGCGGATTAGTGAGGTAGCGTTTGATATCATTAAATGTTTGCTGACAGGCTTCGTCCTATATGAAGAATACACCTTTCTTCATGAGACGAGAAAAAGGCTGACACCTCCCAGAGAGGTTGGATATGAATCTCCGAATATAAGCCAGACGACCTTGAAATCCTCTGAGTTCTCTCAGATTATGGGGTGGTTGCATTTCTAAGATGGCCTTGACTTTATCAGAGTCCACTTGAATGCCTTTAGCGGTAATGACAAATCCCAGGAATTTGCCACTAGATACCCCCAGAAAGGACTTTGTAGGATTTATTTTGAGTTGATGTTGGCGCATCAACTCAAATACTGTCTTCAAGTCTTGGATGTGATTATCCTTGAGGCGGCTTTTGACAGCTACATCGTCCACGTAACATTCTACTGTTTTGCATAAATGCTCGTGGAATATGTTACTCATAGCCCGTTGGTACGTAGCCCCGACATTCTTCAATCCGAAGGGCATGACCGTATAGCAATATACCCCCAATGGTGTCCGGAAGGCAGTATGCTTCTCATCTTCAGGATGCATCTTGATTTGATTATATCCCGAGAATCCGTCCATGAAAGACATACGTTCAAAACCGCATGTATTATCAATCATGACGTCTGTAATGGGAAGAGGAAACTCATCCTTGGGGCAGGCTGCATTCAGATCTCGATAATCGATACAGACACGTACTTTTCCATTTTTGTTCATGACCGGGACAACATTGGCGACCCAGTCGGGAAAAAATTGCAGGCTATCAACTTCTTAATTTCAGCTTCAATGGCGTCCATCATATTCGGGCAGAACCGGCATTGGTGCTGCTTCACAGGCTTTAAATCGAGAAATATATTGAGTTTATGAGTAGCCACCTTTGGATCAAGACCTGGCATATCCTCATAATTCCACGCAAAGACATCGATATATTCTTTTATCATCTGGATAATTTCTTTCCTTTCTTCTTCGGAAAGATTGTTACTGATAAATATCGGCTTTGGCGAAAGTTCATCCCCAACATCAATCTGGATAACTTTATCTTCAGTGGGAGGTTCTCTCTGCTCGAACCAGAGTTTCCATTGTGTATCCATTTGCTGAGCCCAAGAGTCGTTCTCAAATGGTTCAGATTCTTGTTCGTCTGCTTCGTAGGAATCTGTCAATACCGTATTTACTGATAATGTTCGTTCGAGAGCATGAGATGAGTCGGAGGGCGACGAGCCATTTTGAGAAGAGGAAAAGATATCCTCGTTTGACTCAGAAGTTGCCAGGGATGTGGTATACCCTAACCCGAAACGAGTTCGTTGACAGTAGGGATCACCGTGCAGCGGCATTCGTCTGCCTTTCCCGTAGTTGAGACCTGGTTCTAGCTTCAAGTCATAACCCATACTTTGTATGATCTTCAAAGCTTGCGGGCTGTATCTGTGAACCTGCATTTTGCCAACATCATCATCGAAAGAATCTTCTTGTACAGTCGGTTCATTGCACATGCGACCGAAGACTATTGAACGCTGACTGCTGTAGGCAGGCAGGACAATAAAAATAGAATCCTCATGTGGTCCATATGTCGTGATGACATTGGATGATGACACTACTTCCCACACATACGGATGATAGGAATCTATAGCTTCCAAGAATTTTTGTGCTATAGGTTCTATATCGTCATGGGGAGAGGATTCCTGATTTAGAATTTGAGCGTCAATATACTGGAAAAGAGGACCTTTATTATCATCAGAAACCACGTTCCTGGTTATATTTACACCAATCGGCTGCCTGTTGCGCCGAAGGTTGATGACCAAGGATGGAGGCTTCTGGTTCAAAGTGATCACTAGAGGATCACCTCCTTTTCCTGACCTGGTTTTGTTCAGGTGGATAGACATAGGCTCCGTGGCTTTCGGACGAGCAGTTCGCCCTTTCACCTTGATTGACAAAGGTTGCTCGGCAGAGGGTTCTTCTGGCTCCCGGTAAGATTCCTTCTCTACTTCGCATGACACCTCCTCCATGTAGTCTTGAGCGTATAACATGGCATCAGAGTAGTAGAATTCTACCCCTTTAAATGGGTTCAGGTCCGCAAACTCCGTTTGTACTGTTCCTTGGGCATCTACGTATTTAAAGCATTGATGTAGAGTCAAAGGAACGATGTTGTGATCGTGGATCCAAGGTCTACCCAGCAAAATATTGTAGGACACCTCTAAATCATTGACATAACATGTAGCCACTGATCTGAGGTCGCCAATCTGGATCCTCAGACAAATTTTCCCCAACGGCTTACTTTTTCTGGCGTTGAAACCCACGATTGTAGTGGTGGTGTAAGCCAATTCGGTGGTAGGAATCCTCAGCGGTCTGAGCAGACTATGAGGAATGATGCTGATCGATGATCCTGGATCTATGTGAATCCGGTCGACCTCCATGGAATCGACGTACCCGGTGTAATAGAGGGGTCTGTCATGCCTGTTATGTTTTAACAGCATGTCATCTTGAGTGAAAGTGATATTCGGGACCACCTCTATCACACTGTGGCTTTGAGTACATGCCATGGGTTCTTCG
This sequence comes from Iris macrosiphon, assembly GCA_036927795.1. Taxonomy (NCBI): domain Eukaryota; kingdom Viridiplantae; phylum Streptophyta; class Magnoliopsida; order Asparagales; family Iridaceae; genus Iris; species Iris macrosiphon. The sequence continues at coordinate 237,811 of JAYESA010000070.1, read as the reverse complement.
TCAAGGGACTTGAGGTGGGTCAAGTATGCATCCACCTGCATTAATGCTTTACTCAGGGCTTGACGAGTGTCTTGAGAGAGCCTGAGTAGTTCGAAGATGGACAACCTGGCTGGTGTATTGGCTAATTGGGCCAGGATGTCGAAGTTGTATGGCTTCTCTAAACCTTTGTTTTGAATGTTTTTCAAAGGTTTATCGAAGCGCACTTCTTTTTGCTTCCCTTTGTCCACCGAAGTTGGTCTCGAAGGACCGGCCTCTGGTATGGCGGGTTCCGATTCTGAAGGCTTGGCAGTTGAAGTGTCTGTCGGTGCATCTTCCTGACTTGCTCCATAGTCCTTGAGGTAAGCTTTCCCTGAACGGGTTCCAGTAGCCAAGACCTCGTCTTCTGATGCCGAGTGTACCGTAACCATGTGACATGGTTTACGCTTCAAGTTCTTTTTAGACTTAGCCTTAGCAGCTTGAGCCTTTTGCTCGATTTCTAACACCAGATCTAGATGAACCCACATAATCTCGCCTCGCTGGGTAGTTAGGGGTACCAGGTCATGATTTTGACCCCTAGCTGGAGGGAGATTAACGATGTTCATCGTTGTCCGGGAAATAGGTGTAACACCGTCCGGGACTTCTTGGGGAGGCAGATTGCCAAATTGCAGAGAGATCATGTTGGCTATGACCGTCTTCTCGCTGTTGCACAGAGTGATGGCCTTAGCATCGATCAGCTCCTGGATCTTCCTATTCAGTACATAACACGCTTTTGTATGGTGGTGTATGTATCTATAGAAGATGCAGTACTTGGGGTTATTAGTACTGCCGACTTCATTAGGCCGCTTCTCCTCAGGAAGGGTAATCTTGCCGCTTTTGACGAGACACTTGAATATGCTCGGAATATCGTCGTCGTCGAAAGAATATACTTCAATGGGCCTGGAAGTCCCAGGTTTCGTCTGTGTGGTTGCCGCAGTCTTTTGCCTGGACGTATTGATCGCCAGAGCTTCTTTTCCTTTGGCAACACGAGGATGGTCATTGTTGGAGGATGACCTCTTACCTCTATCGGACGCAGAGATCATGATGCCATTATCACACGCCTTCCGACTGTTGTCCTCGACGGCTATCGCTGAGATGATGAATGAGGGCCAATCATGGAACTGATATGGTCCTGTGAACACCGAGATTACGGGAAGAAGGTTCTTCCTGCAAATGTCCACCAATGCCGAGTCTGAAACTCCGGAAGGCATTTGCAAAGTGGCTTGACGAAAACGTTCAATGAAAGTGCGAACGTCCTCTTTTTTCTTCTGCTTCACTTCGATGAGAGAAGACATAGACATGTCCATCCCTCCCTCGTAGAATCGTACGAAAAATAAAGTCTTGAAGTCTTCAAAGGAAGTAATGCAGTTGTCCGCCAGACTACGGTACCACTAATAAGCCACTCCCGAGAGACAGCCCTTAAACACCCGAGTGGGGAGGGCGTCATTCCCCTGTAATAACACCGTCATCATACTAAAGTAGTTTATGTACTGACTAGGTGATGTTTTTCCCTCGAACAAAGCCATAGCCTGTGGTTTATATTTAGGAGGGAAAGGGGTCTCATCCTATATAACCGGGTAAGGCTGGTTGATTCCCAATTTCTTGAGCTGATCTTTGTGCTTCAAGGCATCAAATTGGGCTTTCAACACTCGTACTGCCTGCATCGGATTTTCAGCTGGTAGCGGAACCACGGAGTGGTGAGGAATCGGTTGTATCGCAACTCCAACGGGAGGTAATACATTCTCCAAGTGAGGAAGTAGAGGAGCTGTTGACTCCTGATCCAGAGCAGGCTCTTGGATCGTATTGGATGGTGGTAAGTCTACCCTTACACGTATCTGAGTTGGAGGGACCGATGCTTGAGCCATACCAGCTGTGTGTTGAGTCAGCATCATCTGGTGCATGTTCTCCATCATGGACTGCATTTATTTCAGAGATGTCTCCAGTACAGCAATGCATTGCTCAGTACTCCCTGACGGGGAAGCTTCCTCGCATTCATCTCCAATGGCATAGACTCCCATCTCCCTGGGTGTCATTGAAGAATTAGTATAGGTCCATGTAGAAGTTGACTCTATACTTTCAGCATCTGATTCAGGAGACTGGCAACCCCCAGCATCGGAATCAGAAGAGTACAAAGCCGGTTGTCGTGACCTCGAACGGGTGTTTCGGAATACCCCAGCTTCAGTGTTCCTAAGGAGCTTGTTGAATCTCCTTCGTCTCGGAGTTCTAGAGGGATGACGTCTTGAGTTCGACCTTCCTCTAGGTATGTGTGAAGTCATGTTCACTGATGCATATGTGGGCTCTTCTTCCTGGAAAGACGGAGAGTAGCTCAACCGGTCGAAAACTGACCGTTTTGCTTCAGAACAGCAATAATTAACTACAATCCTATGACTATTACAATAGTGCTCCCTAGGAGACGTAATAGACATGCTGGAAGATCCCCTATTCTTGCGTTTCTGGATCAGATACTCACGCAGGTCAGGAGGATTTACAGAAGAAGAAGAAGAAGATGGCTTGTTCCTTCTGTTCACCTCAGTGGGCATGCGGATGTTGGGAACCATAGTTCTCACTGTGCTACCCGTATACAACAGGTTGGCCATCTGGGTAGCGGATAATCCCCGAGGAGTATGTATTTCCGTAAACTGAGCCTTTTTTACGCTGAGGGGCTTCACCTGACGTAATTTAGAGCTCTGCTCAGGTTGGCATAAAGCCGAGGAGGTCCTCAGTCGGCCATCAGCCTCTCGCGTAATCCGGAGGGCGGGCAGATTCTTCCCTTGCTAGCGTAAAGGCCGAGAAGTTGAGCAGTCCACCACTTGCTTTCCCTTGCGTAGATTGCAGAGATTATCTGCTTTTCCACGGAGGGCAGATACATTTTTATGCGCGGAGTGCGTTTGGAATTTCTGATTTGGCGCTAAGGCATTATCAGAAATTCTGTCTGCCACGTCCTCGACGGGAGACTGGATTTTACGCGCAGAGTGCGGAGTAGACTTCTGGACTAGCACTGAGGCATCGTCAGAAGTTTTGTCTACCATGTCACAGACGGGAGAAAGAGTTTTATGCGCAGAGCGTGAAGGTTGTGCAGCTACAACCTGGCTGGTCGAAGAGATCGGAGAGTCGACAGGAATGGTAGGGGATGTCTTGGGCATCCAGACCTTACGCAGCTTCCTGTTGTCTTGGATGGAGAGAGAGTGAGAGCTACCCCTTTTCAAAGCATATCTTCGTAGGCAGACTGGTCGAACTGGATGACCAGGGTCTTCTTCATGGATCCCACGGATATCGCATCGTGTTGAGCAATTGCTTTCTCATCAGAAGAGAAAGACGTCCCCAGCAGAGTCGTCATCTTGTGTTTAATGATAAACGAAAGAAATAAAACGAGGTTTATACGAAACCCGCTCTTTGGTTTACAAACAAGAAGTACAATTAATCCTATACGAGGATTTTAAGTACAATTTTTTAATCTGGGTAAATATTGCTATAGGAGTCTGATCTGCAGTCGATCACTTTGTCCCTTGGACCACACGATGATAAAGAAGTGCCGTAGAAGACAGAAAAAGCTTCAAAGGTTGCAAAGGAGAGTGGATGCTCGATGCTAAAGTCGTCGATCACTACTTTTTGTCTGAGCTCTGGATTCTTCTCTCTCAAAGACTCTTCGACTCTTAGTTCTTCGACCTTTTCTTTTGATCTTGGAATCTTTGACCCTTAAATTTGTGACCTTTCAATTTTTGACCTTGGACCTCTGTCAATAGAGGTCTCTATTTATAGGATTTTAGCGACAGTAACCATCCAGTCGGCGTAGAAGCCGAGCAGTGGAAAGTATGGCCCATTTTTACGTGACGGTTACAATAACCGTTACCCACGTATAAATGATCTCCTGAATGAGCGTGTGACGTGTGTCCCATTAGGGGATAATGTGTATAACTACTGCGAAGATCACGGCATAAAAGCCACGTAGGTAGTTATCCCTCGCGTAGAAAAGGTTGGCGTAGAAGCCAATAACTGTCACCATGGCGTAGAAGCCAAAGAGTTATCAAACCGGCGTAGAGGCCAGGTAGGCGTAGAATCCGAGTAGGCATAGAAGCCGAGTAGGCGTAGAAGCCAAGTGGGTGTAGAAGCCTTATGCTGCATAGACAGGTTAGCTAGCCGAGTGGGCGTAGAAGCCTGATAGCTGATCCTCCTTCCTTGACTAAGGCTTTGAGCAAATTCTGGACCGAATAGCTTTAATACGCACCAATGCAAATGTAGCCTGAGTCGGCATATTTCAAGGAGATAGCGTACAGCGTGCTCCTTATAGCCTGATGGCGTAATGTACAAAAGTGATGATGTGGACGTTTTAGCCGAAATTACGGCTTTTGGAGATATAATCAAATCTCTTGCATTAAATGCAGAGATCTGCCCCTATCCTGCGTATTAAATGCAGAGGTGTGTCTCGAAAGATCTGCCACCATTCTGCGCATTAAATACAGAGACGTGCCTCTAAGATCTGCCATCATTATGCGCATTAAATACACAGACGTGCCTCGAGCCATGTACCATTCTGCGTATTAAATACAGAGACGTGCCTCGAGCCCTGTACATAGAGCAGCTTTTGACGTGGCAGCCTGTTTGTCTTCTATGGAGCGTAAAAAAGCTCACGTCTGCCTGTGTAAAACTAGGCAACGTATTCCCTTGTGTTCGTAAAAGCAGTTTACGCTGAGGAAATGTCACTAAATGATAGTTTGGGTCACTGTGCCGCGCCATCATTATAGTCGTCGTCTGGGTAGTCGTGCAGTACTCTTTGTCAGGAGTCAGACGTCAGGTTCACTGTATGATTTGACCGATTCATTTTGAGGAACACGAAGCATTCCTCGTACACTTCAATGCTGCATTAAAAGCGGATGAGTTTTACGCCATAGAGGTGATACAATACCCTTTTTATGCTGAAGCAGCCTGGACATACTGCATTACGCGGATAGTCCTTGAGCTTATATTTTACGCTGCACTAAACGAAAAAGCTTTGTTGTACGCCGATGGCTCTGAAGTCATATTTTATGCTGCCCAGCACTAAAATACTGCGTATAGCTATTCAGCATATTTTTTATGCTTCTACAGTTCCCAGTTGCTATTTTGGATGATTGTACTTATTATTTGCTGCTGTGAGATATTATAGACTTGGACTATAAATTTTGGATATTGTATTTGTAACCTCCGATTTCCAATTTCCAAAATAATTAGATTTTTATTTATTTTAAAATATCAAGTTTATTAAATAATTCTCCTTAAAATTTTTATTTTATTTTGAACGATGTTTGATTGTAGAAGGTAATTTAAAAATCTTTTATAAAAATCATTTTTCTAAATGTCGATGTATTACAAAATAAATAAATAAATAATAATATATATTTTCTAGTTTCAAATGTTTATTGGCTTGAAATAATAAAATTATTTATTGATGAAATTATTATAGGACTAGTTGTTTTCATAATAAGATTTCATATCCATTTTGGAATAGTAAATAAACAAATTACATATTTTCTAGGGTTTTGCAAAATGAAGTTAATTCGTAGCTAATTTAATCAGTCAGCCTTTGAAAGCCTCTTAAAAACATTTTTTTAAATTTCTTTTCTATTTAAATTTACCAGTTTACTGTCTCCCCTTTGCACCCTCATTTTTTCCCACATGAAAAACCCGTTTAATTAATTCTGGGCCATTCATTATTGGGCCAACCCGCAACCCTTTATCCCCACCATCTCTCCCTATTTAGGTTCTCATTCTCACATTTCCCTAGAAACCCTAATCTTCAATTCATTGGCTAGCCTCCACAAATCCCCACAGGGCCACAGCCACCACCATTTTTGTGTGCTCGTGTCCGTGTGTCCAGCATCCGTGTCAGCCGTGGTGGCCTCGGGTCCGACCCCGGGTGTCACATCGTATCCATTCAATTCCTGTGTCCGGTTACAATATTACAAACAGATTTTTCCGTGTCCGACACACCGGACACATCCACTTCCTCCACTGTACAACAGCACCCCGTCGTGTCCAGCCCCGGACACGACCCCGACGCTCAGATCAGACCCTGAACCTAACCCTAAACCTAGCCGTGGCCGCTGAAGTCGAACAGACCACCACCGCCGAGGAGTCCGCTGCCTCGAAGCCGCTGGAACGAAGCCGCCGTCGCCGCCGCTGGAACGAAGCCGCGTCGAGCCCTCGTCGAAGCCGCCCTGCCCTTGAACAGGCCACCACCACCTGGAGTCTCTCGACTAGGTCGCCGCCGGAGCCGACGTCGTCGAGTCCGCCGCTGAGCCGAGTCCGCTGCCTCGAAGCCGCTGGAACGAAGCCGCCGGTGGCCGCCAGATCCGTCGAGCCGCCTCCTCGAGCGCCGAGCCCGCTCCTCGAGCGCCGAGCCCGCCCCTCGAGCGCCGAGCCCGCTGCCTCGAGCTCCGCGCCGACCCCGCCGTCCACCACGCCGACGCCGGAGACCACCCCGGCGAGCCCCGGCCCGACGACGACGGAAATCCCCTCTGTGAGCCTCTTCCTTTCCTTTTTTTCCATCTTTCGAATTTAGGGACTGTGGATCCCTGTTTAGTAGTAGTTATAATTAGAGTAGATAATTAACAATTAATCAGTAATTAATTCTAAATCATTAGTTAGTTTAATATAGTTTAGTTTAATTAATTATCAATTAATCAGTAAAGTTAGTTAATCAGTAAAGTTAATCGATAGTTAATATGTTAGTTAAGTTAATTGATTAATATAATTAGTAGTTAATTATAATTAATCAAGTAGTTTATTTATATTGGTTAATTATTATTTTGTTAATTAAATTATATAATCAGTTAGCATATATAATTAGTTATTTTATATAATTAATTTAATTAATGTAATTAATACATATAATTTGGTTATTTTATATAATTTGGTTATATTAATATGTAATTAGCTAGTTTATGTAATTAGCTTATTTTTATGTAACAAATTAAAAGGGTTTTGATATGTAAAAAAAAAAATAATAATTTTTGGTTACATTATTAAATTAAAAATATAGTTTCAATAATCTAAATTAGTTCAAAATTAGTTTATTTGGATCGGTGACCGATTTTACCATAAATGAAAAATATTAGCTTTTACATAAATTCTAGTTTTTATAAATAAACTTTTATTTGAAATTATTGTTCAAAATAAGTTCGAAATGATTTATATACGTAAATACGTATTTCTAGTATATGTAATCAATTTAGTATTTATATATATATATTTTAAAAAGGTATTTTTGCATATGTATGAGTATACATATATAATGTTCAACTAGTATAAATCAAATATGTATTTAAAAGATATATATATATATATTGTAAATACATTTAAATTGGTGCATGTATAAATATTGTAAGTATAATAAGTGTAATGTATATTATATACGTGTCCCTACTAGATGACCCTAGTTGACTAGTGCCCTGCCTGACATGGCCCTGAGACCAGTATTTTTTTGACTGTGTTAGTGTAGCATCTGATGCGAATGTGGTTTGCTTGTGTTATGTTTATAGGACTGTTGGTTTACCCAGGGGATACTCTGGAACAGGACATTGGTTTTACCAGCTAAGGACCCAAGGCGAGTACATTCTCTGATTAGTTTCTAATTTATGATATCTCCTATGTTCACTGTATCTAGTGTAAATATCCATGTTCTTGACACATTGGTTACACGGATTGGTATACATGGATCTCGTCATGAGATGTTATTCCTTATTCATGGTGTAGCTTGTACAAGACTTGTTTTCCTTGTTATCTTGTGCATGTACAGACACTGATTCCCGGGGAGATTTGCTACCTTCCTAGGGAATCCCGTGCCATAGCGTACCATGATTGGATCTACTATACCAGTCGGGGGTTTGGGGAGTATTTTAGTGTAGATATGTGATCATACCCAACTATCCATGCATCATAGCTCACCCCACATCTCACGTCGGGTGCGGCCTGACCATCTCCATGCCTCATAGCTGTTACGTGTGATTAGCCTGACCATCTCCATGCATCATAGCTAACCAACGGTTAGCCTGACCTTCCATGAATCATAGCTAATCACATGTAACCAGCCTGATCAAGTTCCCAAGCCGATCACATGTTAAAACTAGTACTCACACACTTAGTCATAGAATTCTTGCTCATGGACATATTGTTTCTTTTCCTGCATTTACTTACAGTATTTCCAGTACTTCTCTCATTGTACATTCCTCGTACTTATACATGCATCTGGTATGTTTCCATCTAGAACTGCTACATAGTTTATGTCATTTATATAGAACTGCTATTTAGAGATGTACTTTGCTCCTTCCTGACTGGAAAATATTTTTCCAGACTGTGACATTAGTAGACTGGTTTCTGACACTTGGGGATTGGAAGTTAAGGATTGCAGGTATGTATGTTATCATTAGACTTGTGCTGTATTCTTTTATTTCTTCATTTCCTATCGTGCTGTAGTTGTGATTGAGTATTTCTAGATTTATTTTATGATATCCACGTCTCCTTATGGAGTTGGATACTAGCGTGAGATTGTTTAGATAGTACTTGACCTAGACAGCGTTCTACCGCCGATGCTGCGGCGTAGGCTGGACGTACCCACGCTCTCGTGCCCCTAAACCGGGTGCGGGTCGTGACACGTTTTTAGTGGTGGCCCATGCAGGTCAGACTTCGCGAGTTGTGCGAGGTTGTAGTAGTGTGGCATCCTTGTTATACTACTGCGTGCCTGCTATAGAATATAGGACATAGGATACTAGGATGAGAGAGGATACTCAATCACAAATTCTTGAAAGATTTCCTGGGATGACCCCTTGAGAATCTTATTACAATTTACAATTTAAATCTTTTCCCTGTTTCCGTTCGCTCTCGCTTGTTGTTACTGAACTTGATTCTTGTTGAGCAGTTATTAAATTAAATTCTTGGTATCATTGTTAAGTTTGATTCTTGTTGACCAGTTGTTAACTTTAATTCTTGGTATCGTTGTTGAATTGATTTCATATCGAGATGAATTTTACGGGCTAAAATTTACGGTATCATCTGATGACATATGTTGATGAGGACAGTGAGGAAGGTAAAACGTCTACTTTGGTTATGGAACCTAGAATTTATCGCAGCCATATTAGCTGTCGTGACGAGAACGTAGGAACCTAACTTGGATGTACATACTTTAGTTATGAGATTTAGAGTTTCTCGCAGCCATACCGGTTGGCGTGGCGAGTATTCTAGATGACATAATTATAGGGTTGTATACCTTAGTTACGGAACCTGTCGTTTATCGCATCTATGCTTACTGGCGTGGCGAGGATTCTGAGTGTCATGATTTCAGACAGACGTGTATGATTATCAGGTTGTATCCTAAATTGGTTCTTAAAATATCATCTCAAGACTTATCTATTTCTGTTATTCCAGGACTTTGTTCCACCGCTCTTTCTTTACTAGCAGTAAAGATACCTTCTGTCCTCAATTCAGTCTTTGAGCTCCTATTCCTTGAAGATTTCTTGTTAAGTATGATAATTAGTGGCTTGTAATTTTGTTTGTGTCTTGTATTAGTATTGACTGTGTTGCTAGTGAGTTGTAAGTGTTTCTTAGTTGGGCATGTGAGCAGTAGGCTTTAATCTAGAGTTAGCCCTTAGCATAGTACCTTGTACCAATGATTCTAGGAGTAGTGTCATTAGAGACTGAGAGTTAAGGAGAGTATAGAGTATCAGTGATAGTTCTCAGAGTTAGTATCAGAGCCAATTACCCGTCCTGGATAATCATGATCATGTAATTGAGTGATCTATGTAGACGATTAAGTATCCGGAAATTGTGTTAAGGATTTATGGAGCATGATGTCCAATTTGATGGTTGATATCGGAAATGTTAAAGGTAAAGAAATGTATATGTATAAAGGGTTTAATGAGATGTCATAAGTAGAGAAATATCAGGATTAGTAATGGAAGTTGTGAAGCATCACGGATTAGTTTAATAGGCTTTAAAGGATTGAAGGAAATACATATACAACCATCGAGATGAGGAACCATACACATACCCATGAGAGTAAATAAACATGAGTGTTATAGAGGATACAGGTAATCATGAGTCTAATGAGCTTGATGAGATAATCCATTAATGCAGCTAGTGATATAATACCAAGAGTGCCGATGATTCTATATCAAGGATTATTGAAAATGGTGCTAGTAACAGTAAGCACTCGGTGTGATGATAATTAGATGATATACCAATTGACATAAATTGAAATCATGAAAGAAAACACAGTTGATGATAACTTTGATCATTGGAGGTAATAGTGCAAGTGATTCGGGCAGTACAAATTTAGTACACAATTCTAGACAATAGAGGTATTGAGTGCACCTTGAGTATCAGAGACCGTGAGCACTAATATGTACATTGAGGAGTTATAAATTAAAAGGTGGAAATGAATTGTAAATTTTCAGAATTTTTAGGAGTTGAGATTTTATGTTGTTAAAAATATTGAGGATTTAAATTGATTCAATAAACATAGTTAAGGCTACAAAGATTTTAGAAGTGATAAAATTTTATTTCGATGTGAAGTATCTAATTTTGAGGAGGTATATGCATTTTATTTTAAGTTGATCGGGAAGTTAAACCTTGACGATTATTTTGAGGATTAATTTTTGGTAGATGAGAGATATGAATATTGACATATGAGTAGTTGATATGGGTACCAGTGCACATGAATAGAAATTAGTAGTGAATGTGCTAGAGTTAAGTGTTTGTTAGAGATAGTAGATACTGCAAGTAATATGTTAGCAGGTTTTTTCTAATGTTCCCGTCTCTTGATTGATTGATTTCCCTAAGTCTGTAGTTCGTATTCATGATCTCCTTGTTAGGATATAACTAGTAGTACACCTTAACAGAGACTGAAATACCATGACAAGACACATGACCTATATAATTTTCTTAAATTGTATGGCGGTAGGTAGAGTTTTCTTAAACCATGATCATTAGGATTTTGACCATAGCAAGGATCTATGACAAGGTTATGACCGACAAAAGAGACAAGAGGATTAAATTTGTGGATGAGCATTAAATTAAATAAAGAATTTAGGGGTTGTTATAACGGAGTTGATGGATCATTGATTTTATGAAAATCGAGGTATGATTGAAATTCGAGGACAAACATTAACTTAAAGGGAGAATTTAGAAATTCACAGAGCCAAAAATTTGAGGATTTATCAATTTTAAGGAGGTCTTAATATGATTGAATTGATTATTAAAAATTTGAGTTATAAATTTAAATTTTGATTATTTTGAATTTGAGTTAGAGGAGTGAGGTGATTGATGGATTGTGTTTAAAAAAAAAAAAAATTTTAATTTTGGGATACGATTTTTATAAATATGCATTAATTGGATTTCAATTAAAAGGATTGGGTAGTAAATTTTGTAATTAGTTATTTACTCAAAATTTGAGGAGATTATGATACGACCGGAATTCAATTAAAATATTGAGGATTTGAGTAATAAAAATTTTACATTGGGATAATAAATTCAGAGGATGAAAAGAAAAAAAAAATATTAGTCAAAATTCGGAAACATTATACATACGGATGAAGAAATATGGAATGAAATGAAGCTCATGGTAAAGAAGAGTATAACATAATTGATTATAGGATCATATAATTGAAGGTCGTAAGGTAAGATCATGGTATATTGAGGTTGTGATTTAAATTAAAATCTTGACCATGACAGTAACATTTGAAATCGAAGAAAATAATCGAGGTATAGTTGATGTTAAGATAAATAAACTCGAATTTGATGATAAGGATTTTGGACATGTAATAAATTTTGATTCAGAAATTCGAAGATCTAATCTAATAAAGTTTGTGGGATTTGAAACTTTTATAGATATTAGTTAATGATGAATCATAAGATTGAGAAAAGTAAAATGAACGAGGATAAAAAGGAGGATTATTTTCCAAATGGTAGTAAAGACTCTTTTTCTCTAGAAATTAAGAAAGGCGATTAGATGTCTCTTGGCTACATTCTGAAGGATGTATTTAAGTTTCTTAAATCAAATTGTCGACCGTATTTTTCGAATTAGCTATAACTTTCATGTCTATATCATTCATTATCCTGGGTCTTCCTTGGTCTAGTTACTTTGAAAAGGTAACGTGCATTATTCCAATTATCTGTTTTTCAGTGATCGTGCCTACTTTCCAAAACCTAAACCTTCTAGGGGATTCAAAGCCGAGCCATGATTCCTTCAAGTTATTCCTGTCTTAAACCATAATTTCTTTTTCTTCATGTTTCCTTCTGTTTGGTAAATATTTTAGAAATATTTTCTTCAATGACATATTTATCATTTGAACAACAAATTCTTTTCTATCCTAGTCATCCCTAAAATTTCGAGGACGAAATTTTCTAAGGTGGATAGACTTGTAACCTCCGATTTCCAATTTCCAAAATAATTAGATTTTTATTTATTTTAAAATATCAAGTTTATTAAATAATTCTCCTTAAAATTTTTATTTTATTTTGAACGATGTTTGATTGTAGAAGGTAATTTAAAAATCTTTTATAAAAATCATTTTTCTAAATGTCGATGTATTACAAAATAAATAAATAAATAATAATATATATTTTCTAGTTTCAAATGTTTATTGGCTTGAAATAATAAAATTATTTATTGATGAAATTATTATAGGACTAGTTGTTTTCATAATAAGATTTCATATCCATTTTGGAATAGTAAATAAACAAATTACATATTTTCTAGGGTTTTGCAAAATGAAGTTAATTCGTAGCTAATTTAATCAGTCAGCCTTTGAAAGCCTCTTAAAAACATTTTTTTAAATTTCTTTTCTATTTAAATTTACCAGTTTACTGTCTCCCCTTTGCACCCTCATTTTTTCCCACATGAAAAACCCGTTTAATTAATTCTGGGCCATTCATTATTGGGCCAACCCGCAACCCTTTATCCCCACCATCTCTCCCTATTTAGGTTCTCATTCTCACATTTCCCTAGAAACCCTAATCTTCAATTCATTGGCTAGCCTCCACAAATCCCCACAGGGCCACAGCCACCACCATTTTTGTGTGCTCGTGTCCGTGTGTCCAGCATCCGTGTCAGCCGTGGTGGCCTCGGGTCCGACCCCGGGTGTCACATCGTATCCATTCAATTCCTGTGTCCGGTTACAATATTACAAACAGATTTTTCCGTGTCCGACACACCGGACACATCCACTTCCTCCACTGTACAACAGCACCCCGTCGTGTCCAGCCCCGGACACGACCCCGACGCTCAGATCAGACCCTGAACCTAACCCTAAACCTAGCCGTGGCCGCTGAAGTCGAACAGACCACCACCGCCGAGGAGTCCGCTGCCTCGAAGCCGCTGGAACGAAGCCGCCGTCGCCGCCGCTGGAACGAAGCCGCGTCGAGCCCTCGTCGAAGCCGCCCTGCCCTTGAACAGGCCACCACCACCTGGAGTCTCTCGACTAGGTCGCCGCCGGAGCCGACGTCGTCGAGTCCGCCGCTGAGCCGAGTCCGCTGCCTCGAAGCCGCTGGAACGAAGCCGCCGGTGGCCGCCAGATCCGTCGAGCCGCCTCCTCGAGCGCCGAGCCCGCTCCTCGAGCGCCGAGCCCGCCCCTCGAGCGCCGAGCCCGCTGCCTCGAGCTCCGCGCCGACCCCGCCGTCCACCACGCCGACGCCGGAGACCACCCCGGCGAGCCCCGGCCCGACGACGACGGAAATCCCCTCTGTGAGCCTCTTCCTTTCCTTTTTTCCATCTTTCGAATTTAGGGACTGTGGATCCCTGTTTAGTAGTAGTTATAATTAGAGTAGATAATTAACAATTAATCAGTAATTAATTCTAAATCATTAGTTAGTTTAATATAGTTTAGTTTAATTAATTATCAATTAATCAGTAAAGTTAGTTAATCAGTAAAGTTAATCGATAGTTAATATGTTAGTTAAGTTAATTGATTAATATAATTAGTAGTTAATTATAATTAATCAAGTAGTTTATTTATATTGGTTAATTATTATTTTGTTAATTAAATTATATAATCAGTTAGCATATATAATTAGTTATTTTATATAATTAATTTAATTAATGTAATTAATACATATAATTTGGTTATTTTATATAATTTGGTTATATTAATATGTAATTAGCTAGTTTATGTAATTAGCTTATTTTTATGTAACAAATTAAAAGGGTTTTGATATGTAAAAAAAAATAATAATAATTTTTGGTTACATTATTAAATTAAAAATATAGTTTCAATAATCTAAATTAGTTCAAAATTAGTTTATTTGGATCGGTGACCGATTTTACCATAAATGAAAAATATTAGCTTTTACATAAATTCTAGTTTTTATAAATAAACTTTTATTTGAAATTATTGTTCAAAATAAGTTCGAAATGATTTATATACGTAAATACGTATTTCTAGTATATGTAATCAATTTAGTATTTATATATATATATTTTAAAAAGGTATTTTTGCATATGTATGAGTATACATATATAATGTTCAACTAGTATAAATCAAATATGTATTTAAAAGATATATATATATATATTGTAAATACATTTAAATTGGTGCATGTATAAATATTGTAAGTATAATAAGTGTAATGTATATTATATACGTGTCCCTACTAGATGACCCTAGTTGACTAGTGCCCTGCCTGACATGGCCCTGAGACCAGTATTTTTTTGACTGTGTTAGTGTAGCATCTGATGCGAATGTGGTTTGCTTGTGTTATGTTTATAGGACTGTTGGTTTACCCAGGGGATACTCTGGAACAGGACATTGGTTTTACCAGCTAAGGACCCAAGGCGAGTACATTCTCTGATTAGTTTCTAATTTATGATATCTCCTATGTTCACTGTATCTAGTGTAAATATCCATGTTCTTGACACATTGGTTACACGGATTGGTATACATGGATCTCGTCATGAGATGTTATTCCTTATTCATGGTGTAGCTTGTACAAGACTTGTTTTCCTTGTTATCTTGTGCATGTACAGACACTGATTCCCGGGGAGATTTGCTACCTTCCTAGGGAATCCCGTGCCATAGCGTACCATGATTGGATCTACTATACCAGTCGGAGGTTTGGGGAGTATTTTAGTGTAGATATGTGATCATACCCAACTATCCATGCATCATAGCTCACCCCACATCTCACGTCGGGTGCGGCCTGACCATCTCCATGCCTCATAGCTGTTACGTGTGATTAGCCTGACCATCTCCATGCATCATAGCTAACCAACGGTTAGCCTGACCTTCCATGAATCATAGCTAATCACATGTAACCAGCCTGATCAAGTTCCCAAGCCGATCACATGTTAAAACTAGTACTCACACACTTAGTCATAGAATTCTTGCTCATGGACATATTGTTTCTTTTCCTGCATTTACTTACAGTATTTCCAGTACTTCTCTCATTGTACATTCCTCGTACTTATACATGCATCTGGTATGTTTCCATCTAGAACTGCTACATAGTTTATGTCATTTATATAGAACTGCTATTTAGAGATGTACTTTGCTCCTTCCTGACTGGAAAATATTTTTCCAGACTGTGACATTAGTAGACTGGTTTCTGACACTTGGGGATTGGAAGTTAAGGATTGCAGGTATGTATGTTATCATTAGACTTGTGCTGTATTCTTTTATTTCTTCATTTCCTATCGTGCTGTAGTTGTGATTGAGTATTTCTAGATTTATTTTATGATATCCACGTCTCCTTATGGAGTTGGATACTAGCGTGAGATTGTTTAGATAGTACTTGACCTAGACAGCGTTCTACCGCCGATGCTGCGGCGTAGGCTGGACGTACCCACGCTCTCGTGCCCCTAAACCGGGTGCGGGTCGTGACAGTATTACTCTCTTTGGTTCTTGTCTTCTTGTGCTATCTTATCATGCTTGTAATCTTCCCCTAGTTATTGTGATTAAGGCATATATATTGCGTGGTTGCCCTCCTTTTGGAGAGATTATTGACAGGTTTTATGAGATATATAGATTGTGACCAAGAACGAACCTTTACAGCATTCTACTACCGATTCAACGTCGTAGGCTGGACGTACCCATGACTCATGCCCAATTTTTTGGGTGCGGGTCGTGACACCATATTTGTTTTGATTTCCAGCTTTGTCTGGGTTAAGACTTGCATTAATGCACCCATCGTCTACATCATGGCCTCGAGGGTCTCGAGGTGTTAGCGGTTGCTGGGGCATTCATGGTCATCCCCGGCCATGTATATCATCATCACGTGGGAAAAGATGGACGGGGCAGTGGATGCCGCACTTTCCGTCTCAGACCCCTGGCGAGAGTAGTCATCAGGAAAAGCTGGCAGCGCCGTCTCCTCCTCGGACTCGGAAGGAATACTACCCACAGCGTAGGAGGCTACATCAACCTAGGAAGGGAAGTTACCCCCAGGGATCTTGGATTTCGTTCCTTGGAAATTGATGTCTTCTCGGAACGTCGGGTTGTTGCGTAAGTCGACGGGAATACTACCCTCAGTTTGGGCCACCCCCAGGGGTTCTGAGGAAGAACTACCCCTAATAGCTAATTGTTTCTTCCTTGAGCGGGTACCCTGGAAAATGCCTTCCGCATGTCCCGTTGTTCACCCTCCTGGTAGTTGCCTTCGCAACACACTGGCAGAGAGCGATGGAGTGGAGGTACTTGACTTCTTTCCTAACTTGGTGGTAGGAAGCTTCCGATTCAAGGGCAGCTCCTCCTCCTCTGTTACTTGCACCTGATCTTTGGGTTATTTTTGGATGGGTGAAGTCTGGTGCAGTCACTGGAAGGCAGACTGCCTACATGTGGGTGTTGCCAATTTATTGCAGCAGTAATTTATTATGATGTTGGCACAGAGATGTCCTGCAGAGGATATTTCATCATCCATAGTTGCTTTCCTCGCCTTGTGCTTGTGATTTATCATATTACGCAAGTCAAGCAAGGGTTGTTCCACCTTTGTACCCTTTTTGTGGGCCCGGAAGGACCGAGCGCATGGGTGCATAGGTGTTGTATTTGCTCCCTGATCCGGGATTCATACAAGAACTCCCCTCGGATCATTAGCGAAAGACTTTTGAGACCAATAATGTCCATTTGCCGCAGCGGGCTGGACGCACGAGGCAATCTTACAAAGCTTTCCGTCAGGGGACCGTGTAATGATTAATGGTGCTTGTTGACGGTCAGGTAACTGGACAGTCGCTTGAGCTTGATGAGCTCGCACTGTCCTAGGCTTCTTTGACTTAGTACCCACAGGCGCGTTGTACAAAGAGTCCAGGTTTGGGTTTTTCTATTCTCAACGAGCCTTATGGGATCTGCGCCGCAGAAGATACGGTCGAAATTAGATGTTCTGTTGCTGTCGGGGCCGCATGCGGCCGTCTGCCTGCGGATGTGAGTTGGTGCCGCATGGTCAGTCTTATGCGGCCTCCCTCTTGGCCGCATAGAAGCTGCCTCAGCCCCAGAACGTCTGGTATCATAGTATTTTCCTCTGCCAGAGTCTAGGTGCCGAGAAGTTTTTGCGTCAAACGGGGTTGCCTTATGGATGTGGACGTCCTGGGTGTTCGCCTGACGACCATCATCAACAACATAGCGAGAGGCAGAAAGCGTCTGCTCCGCAGTTGGGTGAAGCGCAGCGGCCTTTGCTACCCACATCCTGCGGGTCTTCTTGGGCTTGGCTAGCCTTGGCGAAGGACTAGCACTTCCTTCCGAGAGCATTTCCTCGAACGCTTGTTGGTCGAAGCAAACTACCAGCATATTTTGCATTGATCCGAGCTTGGCCGTATCGGACTGCGTCACCAACTTCTCATCAGAGGAGAAGGTAGTCCCCAGCAGAGTCACCACCTTGTGTGCCATTAAATGCGAAAGTTTGGAAAGAAACTTAATTTAATTGAACAAACTAAAAAGAGTACAGAGAGGAGTCCTAAATAGACAGTCTAAGTACAAATTTTGTGTTCTGGGGGCTGACGATGGAGGGTTAGGAGTGTAGCAACTCTCTTTACTCTGTGGATGATCCGATGTGGAAGCTCTTTTCTTTTGATCGAGTGTAGATTTCTATATGGCCAGCCAACCTTTTGTTAGGGTATGGTACCCTATTATTTATAGTCATCCTGGGCGCACATATGTAGGGTCGTGTGGATGCTGGAGGGTGCCACTTACCCCTTTTTGACAGGGTACAGCTGTAACCGTGAGCAGACTGAGCTGCCACATGGGCACTCGTTGGGATTTTCGGTTGCTAAAGATTTGGGTGGTTCCCGTCCTTTATGGGCATGACTTGGTCAGCTTGACACATAGTTGTTAGCCATTTTATATCAAAACGAGAACTGAGAGAACTGGATTTGATTTAACAAACTAAAAAAGTACAAAGAAGAGTCATATGAGACAATCTAAGTATAAATTTATTTTCAGGGGGGTAACGATGGAGGGTTAGGAGTGTAGCAACTCTCTTTACCCCATGAATGATCCGGTACGAAAGCTTTTCTCTCTTCCTTGAGTATTGATTCCCTGATAGCCAGCTAGCCTTTTGCATGGGGGTGATACCCTGTTATTTATCGTCGTTTAGTGGCCGCATAGATTTTGGGCCGCATGGATGGCTGGGTTGGTCACGTATCCCTTCTCAACATAAGGGTGCTACAGTTATGCACAGCAATTTGGGCTCCGCTGCCACGTGAACATTTCTAGGATTTTATTGTTTGCTAAGTATCTGGGCGATTCTTAACTGTGTAGGCACGACTTGGTCAAATGTACACGTGGCCGTTATTTGGTTGGAGAGGACCACTACGTTGTAACAACAAGAGTTGGTCGTCGTAGAATCTGGGACACATGTGGCCAAAGACGCACGGGACGCACAGAGTCTGAAATGCATAGGGCCAGAGACGCATGGACCGCATGGAGTCTGCAACGCATGGGCCAGAGTCGCATGGGACGCATGGAGTCTGGGATGCATGGGCCAAAGACACATGGAGTCTGGGATGCATGGGCCAGAGCCGCATGGATTTTTTTATAGTATTTTCCACGTGGCTCTACACCATCCTTGGGACTTCTGCCTCTTAGCGTATTCTCGTCCTTCGAGGCGATCAGAAAAATTATTTTTTTCAGGATTCTATGTCAGGTGCAATCATTGCTGTCAGGACGTCATGTCAGGACGACCTGCGGCCAGTTGTCAAAATGCTTGTTTGGATCGCATGTGTGTCCCTTTCCTGGGCCGCATGGTGCCATGCGGTCCATCAACTGTTGAGTTTTATTTGGGACCCATGGACGTTGGGCTCAGGAATGCGTCTTTTCCATGCTTCTATAATACCCCCTTCAAAGTTTTCAAACTGATAAGTTTGGAATACTTTGAATAAGAAGAATGGAGAAGATGTCTTTGGTCGCATGGCTGGAAGGTGCTTGGACGTCGGGTCTGCATGGTCGTGGGCCGCACGGATGAGTGTTTCCAGGCTGTCACATCTCCATTTAATACAGGATTTGATTCGATCCTCGAGGATATTTCTTGGGATTTTGAGCCATCTCACGACGTGGTTCCCGGGACGACGGTTCACTTCTGGGTGATGGCAGATCGAGACTTCAAGCGCCATTCTCATCTTAGATTTTCACGTGGATCGAGGCAGTTTGGGCCATAACAAAGGGGAAGTCAAAAAAGAGAGAGACTCTTTGTTAATTTTCTTTCTCCCTTGTTGTGATTTCTCTTATGTTCCTCGTCGACGACTGCCAAGGATTCTCAAGCTCCTTCTTCTTCCACGGCTGCCAAGGGCAAGGGCCTAGCTATTGAGGCTTCGGTCTCCTTGTATTTTTTTTTTGTATGTTACGAACTTTGGGCACTATGCTAGAGTAAATATGGACGTAGCACAATATCGTAGTCCTTTAGGGACATCCTGCTGGAGGATATTTGGGAGACTTATTACTTCTTGCGCACGAGAGTGCAAGTAATAAGTTCGAAGTAGGCATTGTCAGAGGTAAAATAGACGTGGCAAATTGAGATGACGATTGGTGATAGTCGTAGGGAGAGGTTTGCTCAGGGGTCACTTGGATATGGCACACTCTCGGGAGAGGATGTGAGGAAGATAGCTCAGAGGTGACGTAGACGTGAGCTGATCGATAGCCATACCGAGAGGTTAGGTACGATTCTGGTATATTTGTGAAAGGAGAAGGAAGCGTCAGAGGTAGTATAGACGTGGTTATTTTCTTCCATTGAGGAAATCCCGCTGGGGGACTCTTGGTGGACTTATTATTTATTGCGCACGTTAAGTGCAAATAATAAATTCAAAAATAATTCCTATCTGAAGTAATATAGGCGTGATAGGTTTTGTTAACCCATTACTTTTTACGCACATTAGTGCAAGTAATAGGTTTGAGACAAGCCCTGACAAAGATAATATGGACGTGACAGTTTTTGTAGATTGTAAGGACATCCTGCTGGAGGATTTTAGTGGACCTATTACCCTTTTGCTTACTTTGGGGTGTGAGTAATAGATTCAAAACAAATCATATCAGAGGTAATATGGATGTGATAGGTTTTGTGGATTTTACGGACATCCCGCTGGAGGATTTTGGTGGACCTATTACCCTTTTGCGCACTTTGGGTGCGAGTAATAGATTTAAAATAAACCCTAGCAGTGGTAATATAGACTTGATAACTTTTGTGGACCCATTACTTTTTGCACACGTTAGTGCAAGTAATAGATTTAAGACAAGCCCTGTCAGAGGTAATATGGACGTGGCAGTTTTATGGATTGTAAGGACATCCTGCTAAGGAATTTTGGTAGACCTATTACCCTTTTACGCACTTTGGGATGCGAGTAATAGATTAGAAACAAATCATATCAGAGGTAATATGGACGTGATAGGTTTTGTGGACCCATTACTTTTTTGCGCACGTTAGTACAAGTAATAGGTATGAGACAAGCCCTGCCAGAGATAATATGGACGTGGCAGTTTTTGGGATTTTATGGATATCCCGCTGGGGGGATTTTGGTTGACCTATTACCCTTTTGTGCACTTTGGGGTACGAGTAATAGATTCGAAACCAACCCTATTAGAGGTAATATGGACATAATAGGTTTTGTGGACCCATTACTTTTTGCACGCATTAGTGCAAGTAATAGGTTTGAGACAAGCCCTGCCAGAGGTAATATTGACATGGCAGTTTTTGTGGACTTAATACTGCGGACATACTCTGAATTGGGTACGGGTGATAAGCTGGAAGACAATCGATATCAGAGGTAATATGGACGTGATGATCGATTTTTAAGGCCGGGAAGTTTGCTCAGAGGTAATATGGATATGGCAGACTCCGCCGGGGTAGTGTATTAGAGCGACAGTCCAGAGGTCCTGTAGAGATGAACCAATGTCCATGAAGATATGATTTAGTTTGATAATAAAGTTGTACTAGACTAATTTAGACATAGTACTTTTTGAGGAACTTGTCGTTGATAGGCATCAGGAGCAAGTCGCCGTTGGGTTTTACTAGCAGGTATGCGCCGTTGGAAAACACGGTTTCCACAATGAATAGACCCTCCCATTTGGGTTGGAATTTACCAGTCGTCTTGTGGGTCATAACCATTAGTCTTCTTACTGTTAGAACAAGGTCACCCACTTGAAACGTTCTCTGTTTTACCCGTTTGTTGAAGGCTTCATAGAGACGCGCTTGATACAGCTCTATGCGTTGTTGGGCTAAGAGTCATTTCTCGTCGAGTTCTTCTAACTCCTGTAACCGTCGGCGGTAGTTGTCGTCCGTGGTTAGTTGATTGGAGAGAGCTACCCATAGTAAAAGGATTTGGATCTCAAACGGGAGCACCGCCTCACTTTCGTACACCAAAGAGAATGGCGTGTTCCCAGTAGCTGTCCGGACTGTTGTTCGGTATGCCCAGAGATATTCACCCAACTTCTCATTCCAGTCGTATTCGTTGGAAGACACGAATTTCTTGAGGAGCTTGATGATGGTTTTGTTGAATGCTTCCGCCAGACCATTTATTGCAGGATTGTATGCCGTGGAGGCTATGTTTTGGATTCGATTCTTGTCTTAAAATCGATAGAATGCATGACTTGCAAACTGTGGACAATTGTTGTAGACGATCCTACGGGGCAAGCCGAAGCGATATATGACGTGATGCTTGATGAAGTTAATCATGTTGGCTGTCTTGACTTCAGTGAACGAAACAGCTTTCGTTTATTTGGAGAAGTAGTCTGTGATTGCCAGGATGAACCGATGTCCCTTTGATGAAGGCGGACTGATTGGCCTAATAATATCCATTCTCCACGCCTCAAACGGCTAAGATGCTACTGTTGGGTATAGAAACACGAATGGCTGGTGGATGAAGTTTGCGTGGATTTGGCATGCTTGTTATTTTCTGGCGTAATCGACAGCATCAACTACCATCATCGGCCAATAGTAGCCCATTCTTCGAATGTAGTCCTGTAGATTTGGACTGGGTTGATGCGTCCCGCAGACGCCGTCGTGAGCTTCGCGAAATACTTTTTTTGCTTCTACGTTCGACAAGCATCGGAGCAGAAAGCCTTCGTAGGACCGACGGTACAATATTTTGGTCTCCGTGTCATAATAGAAACGAATAGAGCGTCTTCTGATTGAAGTAGCTTCCTTTAGGTTTTCAGGAAGAATTTCATAGATTACATAGTCGATGAATGGAAGCCTCCAATCTTGAGTTTCGTTGTTGACCTCCGTTGCATAGCTGAGGCATAAGCATAGGTTACTTTTGGAACAGACCTACTCTTGATCGATTATTGTGATTAACTGAAGGGTGTTGTCTGGGAGTGCCAAGGAGGCAGCGAGGCCGGCTAAAGCGTCTGCCGTAATATTTTGCAACCGAGGGATATGCTCAATAAATAACATCTTGAACATTGCAATGATATTGTGTGCAGCTTGGTGGTAGGGGATCAAGTCTTTGTTTCGGACTTTATATACTCCCCGAACTTGATTGACGATTAGCTGAGAATCATCGTAGGCTACCAAGTACTCTACTCAGACTTATTTGGCGAGCTGAAGTCAGATGTTTGGGGCATTGTACTCTACCACATTATTGGAGCATGGCTCCGTGAAAGAGTATGCGCGATTGATGAAGAGGTCGTATGGAGAGATCAACACTATCCCGACCCCAGCGATGATGTTGCCTTTGGGCCCTGCTCTTGAAGCACCGTCAAAGAACATTCGCCAAACCGCTTCGTATGAGGTGACGTCGGCGTCTGCCACTTCGTCTGAAATCTTTTCATGGAGCTTTGATGTTTCTGACCCCAGATGGGCTGCCAGAAAGTCGGCCAATACCTGAACTTTGACGACCTTCTGTGGGACGAATACCATATCATATGGAGATAATAGTATTGTCCAGGTAGCCAAGCGGGAACTGAGTGCCATAGGTTTGGTCATGAGGACCCTGAGGGGGTTGACTCGCGAGATTACATGAATGGTCTGTCCAGTCACGTAGTATCAAGTTTTCTAGATGGCGAATACCAGCGCAAGGCATTCTTGCTCGGTGGCGGTATATCTATGTTCTGGACCGACCATCATCTGGCTGAGATAGTATATGGCCTTCTCGTGACCTGAATCACTATTCTGGACTAACAGGGCACAGAGAGAGTGATACATTGCGCGTACATAGAGCAGGAATGGCATTTCCATGAATGGGGCCACCAACACAGGATTGTTTGATAGGTATTCTTTGATGTTGTTGAACGCTCATTGGCATTCTTTATTCCAAACAAAGGAGACACCTTTCATCATGAGCTGTGTGAACAGCCGGCAACGTCCAGAGAGGTTTGATATGAACCTTCTGATGTATGCCAACCTACCTTGGAGGCCGCAGAGTTTTTAGAGGTTCCTTGGCGGGTGCATCTCCAGGATGGCCTTGGTCTTGTCGGGGTCTATGTGAATACCCCAGGAAGTGATGACGAAACCCAGGGATTTATCGCTGGAGACTCCCAGGAAGGACTTGGTAGGGTTCATCTTGAGGCAGTGTGCGCGCATTAAGTCGAACACAGTCCTCAGATCTTGGAGGTGACCATCTTTGGAATGACTCTTGACGGCAATGTCGTCGATATTGCATTCTACCGTCTTGCATAGATGCTCAAGAAAAATGGTGCCCATGGCTCGCTGATATGTAGCACTTACAATCTTCAGGCCGAAAGGCATGACCGTATGCAGTATGCGCCTATCGAGGTCCAGAATGAAGTATGTTTCTCATCGTCGAGAAATATCTTGATTTTGTTGTAGCCTGAGAAGCCATCCATAAAGGACATGCGCTCGAAGCCACAAGTGTTGCCGATTATTACGTCGGTGATTGGAAGAGGGAATTCGTCATTGGGATATATCTCGTTTAGATCACAAAAGTCGATGCAGACTCGGATCTTCCCATCCTTCTTAACAACGGGCACGATGTTGGCTACCCAGTCGAGGTATTATTCCTCGCGGATGAAGCCACTAGCTATCAGCTTATTGACTTCATCTTCGATGGAGTCCATCACATCTGGTTGGAACCATCATTGTTGTTGCTTTAGTGGTTTGACATCTGGCCGAATATTGAGTTTGTGGACCGCAATTTGGGGGTCCAGTCCTGGCATGTCTTCGTAACTCCAAGCAAGGACATCGATGTATTCCCTAACGAGTTGTAATAGGGATTTTCGATCTTCGTCGGGCATATTTTTGCTGACGAAGATAGGCTTTGGGGAGGTCTCGTCACCTAGATTAACTTGAACGACTTCATCCTCGGTAGGAGGTTCCCGCTTCTCAAATCATATCTCCCATTGTGAACCCAGGTATTGGGCCCAAGGTTCCATCTTAAAGAGCTCGAGTGGATCCTCGTTGTCTTCCTCAAGGTCGGTAGATACCATGTTGGATGATAGTGTTTGTTTGAGCATGTTCCCGATGCTGACGTCGGAGTCACAGGCTGAAGATTCTGAAAAGTTTGAGGGCTCTTCATCTTCTTTATCTAAGCCATCAGGGTTGTGGGAGGTGTTACATATCCTAAGTCATGCTTAGTCTTGTGATAGTAATCCTCGGGCTTGCCCGTAGGGGAGGGAAGTCGTAAAGGTGCCCTTCGGCCTTTGTCGTAGTTTAATCCTTCAGTGACCTCTAGGTTATATCCCATCTTTTGGATGAGATGTCGGGCTTGCGCGCTATAACGGTAGAGTGGCATTCTGCCTGTCTCGGATTCTGGTTCTTCTTCTTCTGGGATGAAGGACCGAGGGCATTCCACTTTGCCGAAGATGATGATCTTATCTCCCAGGTTCCTAGGTGGGACTAAGAAATAAGAATCCTGACTAGGGTGAAGCCGGTGCACGGTTTATGTAGTGGTCACTTGTGTGTATAGGTGAAGGCCCAGACCGTGCTCCAAGGAGTAGAGTATACTTATATGCATATGCTCCGAGTAGTTCAAAGATAGTCCTTTATTGAGGAAATAAGGTATCTCTTCCGGCGGGATTACATCGTAAGGGAAAGGGATGTTAACATTGGCAGATATATATTCCTCCAGCTCATCCTTCTCCTCGGCTACCCCCAGCATAAGCTAAGGCTTTGGTGGCTTTCTGCGTAATTTTACCACCAAAGGTCTGGAGGTTGCAACCGCGGTCGGGTCTCTCTTTGGTGGTCGACTCGGTATTAGAAGGCGAACGACCATTGGTTCGGAAGGCATAGATAGGGAGAAAACTCCTCTTGGTGGTCGATTCGGCCTTCGAAGGCGGACGACCATTGGTTCTGGCGACGCCGAAGGTACCGGAGATTTAGGTGCCTTCCCGCACGATTTGTCCATAAGAGATGCGGCCGCATCGGGAGTGCGAACCCTTAGGCGGATTCTCATAGGCTCCTCGGGTGCTGTTGTGGCCTCGGTTTCATCGTCGGCCTCGTTGCCACCTTCATCTTGGCGGAATTTCTTGTAGAGGATCGAGTCAGAGTAGTAGATCTCGATACCCTTAAACGGATCGACGTCAGCGAACTCCGTTTTGACAAAACCATATTCGTCTACATATTTTAGGCACTGGTGGATGGTGGATGGCACGATCCTGTGTAGGCTTGTTGTGCTTTGGCCCTTCTGTGGGCTTTTATCGAGGTTCTAAATGACAGGCCTGAATGTATCCACGAACGCCCCAACAAGATGTTGTAGGACGTATCTACGTCTATGACGTATCAGGTGACTTCTGTTTTTAAGTCGCCGATATGACATTTAAGCGAATTTTATCCAGACGGTAGCTCCTCCCCTTGTTGAAGCCATTGATGGCGGTATTGGTGGCCTCCAGATGATGCATCGGGATCCCCAGGGTCTGAAGCAAGCTTCTTGGGATAATGTTGATCGATGATACTGGGTCAATATGCATTCAGCCCAACTTGATATCGCCAATATACCAGGTGTAGTACAGGGGCCGATCTTGCCTATTGTTCTTGAGCAACATGTCCTGTTGTGAGAAGACGATATTGGGTATCACATCCATGGCATTGTACAATATGGACAACAGAAGGATCTTCGGTTGGCGTCTTAACTTGCGCCAGGTAGATATCGACATTCTGCAGTGCCTCATTCAGGGCAGCCCGAGTGTCTTTAGAGAGCCGAAAAAGCTCAAATAGTGACAATTTTGTCGGAGTGTGGGCTAATTGTTCCAAGATGTCAAAGTTATAGGGCATTTTTATTCCTTGTGGTGCATCCTTGAGCAACGATTTATCGAAGCGCGTCTCCTTTTGTTTGGACTTATCCACTGGTGGGGGCTGAGATGGCCCGGGACCCATGGTGGTAGGTGTGACAACCGGAGACGTATCATTGTGCATCAATTGGTATATTGCGCCTAATCTTGTTGCACCTACTGCCAGCTCTTCAGCCAAAGAAGAAACTGTGTAACAGGTCTTGGATTTTCTGCCTTTGGATTTGGCGGTGGAGGATGTCGCAGGATGTGTCAAGTCTGACACGGGGTCGGGATAGACCCACATGACCTCTCCACGTGGTGTGGCAAGAGGTATTAGCCTGGACGTCTAGTCTCGAGCTGGTGGAAGGTTAATTACTTCCATGGTCGCCTTAGGGACCGGAACTACTCCGCCTTGGGCTTCCATCGGTAGAAAGTTGCCAAACTGGAGGGACACTATGTTGGCGGCTACCGTCACATTGTCGAATTCCAAAGAAAGAGCTTTGGTGTCTATCAGACATTGGCTATACCTCTTCAGCACTCATGCGTCGGGTGATGGACGTAAGGGTGGAAGTGACACTATTTCGGGTTGGCAATCTCTGTCGCCTCAGGCTGACATCTGGCATCGAGGAGCTGGATTTTGCATCCCTGCATCAATATGTCAAAGATGGGTTTGACATCAGCATGTCGAAGATGGGTTTGACATCAGCATCTTCGAAAGAGTAAGTCTCCTTTTGTTTTTTGAGGCTCTGACTGCTTTTCCTCAGGATTCTTGGTCAAGGTAGCGACCATAGCATGTTTCCCTTTTCTGTCGCGGCTGCTATTGTCGCCATTACTGTTGTTGTTGTTGTTGCTGCTGGGACGCTTTCCCTTTTTCTCAGTAGTAGGGATATGGATCCCCAAGTGCCGAGCGTCCTTGAGCTTCTTCTCAGCGTTGACAGCACTTACAATGAATGTTGTCCAGTCTTTGAACTGGCTCTCGTCCATCCAGATTCTGAATGCCGGGAGCATGTTCTTCCGGCATATCTCCATGAGTGTGGCCTCGGGATTGCCAGGAGGAAACCTTAGCGTGGCCTGTCGGAACCGCTCGTTGTAGTTTCTCGTCAGTTCCTTCTCTTCTTGGGCGACGTCCATCAGAGAAGACATCGTCATATCATTTTATGTCTCATAGAATCTGTTAAGGAACAGACGCTTGAGGTCGTCGAACGATGAGATGCAGTTGTCCTTGAGACTGCATAACCAATCGAAAGCTACCCCCGCCAATGATCCGACGAAGATCCTGGTAAGGATAGTGTCACTGCAGGGTAAGTATCCCGTGGTGATCTCGAAGTAGCTCATAAAGCGGCAAGGGAGGACTTTCCGTCAAACATTTTGATGTTGAAGGGCTTGTACATGGGCGGATACGGTAAATCCCTCCACTCTATCGGTTATGGTTGTCATGCCCCAAGATCACGGAGTGAGTCCCGATTGCTCATGGAGTCTAGGCGAACCCGAAGTTCTCGGACCTCCCTTCTTGCTTCATTAGCTTCATCTCCTGGCGAGGGTGCAGACGAGCCAGGTAGGAGAGGATCACCGCCCGAGGGTGGAGTGGTCGTGTTTGAATCCTCGTTGGTCCCGGGGTCCAGGTTTGGTTGTTCGGAGGCTCTTGCTAGCTGGGAGGCCATGTTTGCCTAGATCTCCAGCATTTTCTGGGTCAAGGTTTGCATTGATGCACTCATTGTATGCATCATGGCTTCAAGCATCTTGAGGCATTGTCGGTCACTGGGGCCTTCATGGTTATCTCCGGCCATGTACACCGTCCTCACTCGGAGAGAAATAGAGGGGACAGTGGATGCCGTGCTCCTTGTTTTATACCCTTGTAGTGAGTAGTCTTCAAGGAGGGCAGGAGTCACTGTGTCTTCCTCGGATTCGGAGGGGATACTACCCCCAGCGTAGAAAATTGTGTCGTCTTGGGATCTCGACGTCTGTTCCTTGAGAATCGTAGTCTCCTCGTAACCCCGAGTTACCGCGTAGCTCCAGGGGACACTACCCCTAGCTTGGGCCACCCCCAGGGGTTCTAATGAACTACCCCCAGGAGATGACAGCTTCTTCCTTGAGCAGGTGACTTGGAAGACGCCCTCTGCAGGTGCCATCGTCAGCCTTCTAGGTAATCGCCTTCGCGATGCCGTGGTAGAGGGCGCCTGACTAGAGGTATCCGACTGCGTTCTTCCCTTGGTGGAGGAAAGCTTTCCAGTTGAGTAGTATGAGGCGAAGGTCAACTCCTCCTCCTTTGATAATTGCACCTGATCTCCTGGTTGCCGTCGGGTAGGAGCTTTCTGGCGCAGTCGCTGGAAGGCCGACTGCCTGTCTGTGAGTACTATTATTTTATTGCAGCCTCAATTGATAATGATGTTGGCACAGTTGTGCCTCGGAGAGGGCACGTCGCACGTCGCAGTAGTTTCTCTTACTTTGCGTTTGTGAGTAATCACGTCACACAAATCATGAGAAGGGTGTTTTACATTTGCATCGTCTTTGTCAGTCCAGGTATCCCGGGCACACGGATGCGCAGGCTCTGTGTTTTCTCCCTGGCCTATGGTTCGTACAAGAACTTATCCCGAGGTACTGGTGGAAGACTTTTGAGACTGGCCATGTCCATTGATCCCTGTCGACTGGACGCAAGGGTCATTCTTGTACAACTTTTTGTCAAAGGCTCCCGTAATAACTAGCGATGGTTGTAGGCGGTCGGTCGTATGAGCAGTTGCTCGAGCTTGATGGGCTCGCACTGCCCTGGACTTCTTTAGCTTAGCTACCGCAGGAGCGTAGTATGAAGAGTCTAGCTTTAGCTTTTTACCATTATCAGTGAGTCGCATAGGATATACGCCGCATGAGATACGATCAAAAATTGAGGTTTTGTTGCTATTGGAGGCGCATGCGGGCCGCTGTCTACGGATATGAGTTAATATCGCATGGGCAGTCTTATGCGACCTCCTCCTTGGCTGCATAGAAGCTGCCTCAACACCCGGACATCTGGTATCGTAGTGTTTTCCTCTACAGAGTCGGGGTGCTAAACAATCTCTGTGTCAACCCGTGATGCCGCATAGATGTGGAAGTTATGGGTGTTCGTACGACGAACGTCATGGGCAACAGAGTGAGAGGATGGAAGCGTCTACTCCACAGCTGGGTGGGGTGCAGCGGCCTTGGTCACCCATGTTCTGCGGGTCCTCGAGGGGAAGTACCCTTTCGGCTGGAAGAGGCTGCCGCATAGACAGTGGCTGCATGATGTGCGGTCCCTGCGGCATGGAGAGGGACGGCGAGCTCATGCTCCGTAGTTGGGTGAGGCTCAGAGGCCTTTGCCACCCACGTCCGGCGGGTCTTTTTGAGCTTTTCTTTCCTCGGAAAATGACTCGCGCTGTTTTCGGAAAGCATGTCCTCGAACACTTGCAGGTCGAAGCAGACCATCAGCATCTTTTATGTCGAGCCGAGCTTGACCGCATAGGATTGCGTCACCGCCTTCTCAACAAAGGAGAAGACAGTTTCCTAGTAGAGTCGCCACCATGTTTGTCATTTTATATCAAAACGAGAACTGAATTTGATTAACAAACTAAGAAAGTACAAAGAAGTGTCCTAGGAGACAATCTAAGTACAAATTTGTTTTCTGGTGGGTGACGATGGAGGGTTAGGAGAGTAGCAACTCTCTTTACTCCGTAGACAATCCGGTGCGAAAGCTCTTCCCTCTCCCTTGATTGTTGATTCTCCGATAGCCAGCCAGCCTTTGCATGGGGGTAATACCCTGTTATTTGTATTCGTTTAGTGGCCGCATGGATTTTGGGCCGCATGGATGGCGAGGAAGGCCATGTGTCACTTCTCAACGGAAGGATGCTACACCTATACACAAGAATCAGGGCTCCGCTGCTACGTGAATATTTGTTGGAATTTTATTGTTTGCTGAGTATCTGGGCGGTTCTTAACTGTGTAGTCGCGACTTTGTCAAATAGACACATGGCCGCTATTTGGTTGGAGAGGACTACTAAGTTGTAACATCAAGACTTGGTCGTCGTGGAATCTAGGACACATATGGCCAAAGACGCATAGGACGCACAAAGTCTGGAATGCACAGGGCCAGAGACGCATGGACCGCATGGAGTCTGGAATGAATGGGCCAGAGTCGCATGGGACGCATGGAGTCCATGATGCATGGGACAGAGACGCATGGACCGCATGGAGTCTAGGACGCATAGGCCAGAGCCGCATGGGTTCTTTTTGTCATATTGTCCACGAGGATCTGCACCATCCTTGGGACTTCTGCCTCTTAGCGTGTTCTCGTCCTTCGAGGCAATCATAAAAATCCTTTTTGTTAGGATTCTATGTCAGGCGCCATCTTTGCTGTCACGACGTCAAGTCAGGTCAACCTGCGGCTTGTTGCCAGGATACTTGTTTGGATTGCATGTGTGTCCCTTTTCTGGGCCGCATGATATATATGCGGTCCATCATCTGTTGAGCTTTATTTAGGGTGCTTGGACGTTGGGCGCATGGATGCTTCTTTTCCATGCTTCTACAATAGTCTGCACTTGGTTGGAGAGAATCACTCTTGTCGTAACAGCATAAATTGGTCTTCATGGATTCTGAAACCCATGTGGCCAGAGACGCATGGGACGCATGGAGTCTGAGACGCGTGAGGCAAAGATGCATGGACCACATGAAGTCTGGGATGCCTTGGGATAGAGACGCAAGGGACCGCATGGAGTCTGGGATGCATGGAGCCAGAGACACATGGGACGCACGGGGCCAGAGACGCACGGGACCACATAGAATCTGGGACGCGTGGAGCCAGTGACACATGCACCACATGGAGTCTGAGATGCCTGGGGCCAGAGACGCACGGGACCACATCGAGTCTGGGACGCATGAGGCCAGAGACGCACGGGATGCATGAAGTCTAGAACGCATGGGGTCAGAGATGCACGGGACCGCATAGAGTCTGGGATGCGTGGAACCAGAGACGCATGGACCGCATGGAGTCTGGGATGCCTGGGGCAAGAGACACAGGGGACCGCATGGAGTCTGGGATGCATGGGGCTAGAGATGCATGGGACGCATGGAGTCTGGGACGAATGGGGCTAGAGATGCATGGGACGCATGGGGTCAGTTGTGTTGTACACACGACGCTGCATATCCATCAAAAGCGAAGTTCTGTGCTGACGTTAGACTTATGTCGTTTAGTATGTTCACGTATTTTAAGGAAATCGAAAAAATCATTTTCGTCAGGATTCTGTGTCAGAGACGATCCTGCTGACTGGACGCCACGTTAGGTCCTCCTGCGGCCAAGCTGCTTTGGCTGATTGGGGATGCATGGATGTCGCCTTTATTTGGTTCGTAGGATGACTCTGGGGCCTGATTTGAGCCTCCTTTTGGGGGCACATGGTTGTTGGCTTGTTGGATCACAGGGAGACTCTACGGCCTGATCTCTTCTGAGTTTTCATTTTTGGGGCACATGGTTGTTGGACGCATGAATGCATATTTTCCATGCTTCTACACAAGCAACCGTGCATGGATCTGGCCTATAAAAGGAGTGTACAAATGCCATGCGACGATGCTGACGTACTAAGTTCAAAGTGCGCTAACAAATTGCTACTTTGCTCCCTTGAGCCCGAGTCCGAGTCTGAGTCGCTAAGCCCCTTTGGGGTGACAAAATAAAGATTGTCATAATGGGGTTCACACTTAATCCCTCTAGGAAAGTCAACCCACATGGACCACCACCCCATGTGCATATATCAATACTAAGCAAAGTTATATATTGAGATATACACATTAGTGATTTTCTAATGTGGGACTAAAACTCCTAAAGCAAAGTAAAAAATACCAAAAATCTCCCACATATATCATAATATATGGTCGAGCGTTCCTCAAAGTGACTGCTCATCATGCATTAGGATAGATGTTGCCCACGACTTGAATCTTCCCGCACGGGTCAAACAATAGTACGATACAAGAATGGACTAAGCCTTGAATTCTAAACCAAAGCTATTGTTCTTCCCACTCGCATAATGACATCAGATGTGCCTCCGGTCGGACATTAAAGGCCTTGTGCTTACCTGGTATCGGTATATGTTTCTTGGGTGTCTACAAGTTTATCCTCAAGAGAGGCCTATATCTCTGTCCATACACTTAGGTGAGTTCTTTTAAGAGAGTTTAACCTTTCTCAGCATGAAGACTTGCGCTTCTGTGTGGTGATACACCACTGTGACATGGCTCGTATTCGAGGTTAACTACCTCTTGTGGTGTCATCCACTGTAGCATGAGGTCACTAGCCTCTTAGTAGGGATGTATTACATCCCAGAATGAAGCTCTCGTACGGTGCTACGCTGCTATGACATGGCTCGCAGCCGAGGTTGACTATATTATGTGGTATCACCCACTATAGCATGAGGTCACCGGCCTCTTAGTAGTGATGTGCTATAACTCTCTACCTTTTCAGCATTACGCTACCTGCCTATTTGCAGTGCTACTGCCGCTGTGACATGGCTTGCAGCCGAGGATTTATATCTTTTACCTCATAATGGTTTGACACCACTGTAACATGGGATACAAGTCCCTTGTAGTACTGAACTACACGTGCTTCCTGCCGGACATTCACTCTGCCTGAGAACTCATTAAGGCGTCGAAGCCAACCTTACACAGGAATTGTTCTATAGAAAAATAGTAGACTACAGTGGTTCTGGGTACGTATCCCACACTATCCATAAGGACTACCCACTGTACCCGATATTTTTCCAGTCAGTGGTCCTTCCTTGAACCAAAAGCTTGATACCTAGTAGAT
The DNA here is from genome assembly GCA_036927795.1 of Iris macrosiphon. Lineage (NCBI taxonomy): Eukaryota > Viridiplantae > Streptophyta > Magnoliopsida > Asparagales > Iridaceae > Iris > Iris macrosiphon. The sequence continues at coordinate 204,406 of JAYESA010000070.1, read as the reverse complement.
TTTTCTTTGAACTAATAGCATAAAACTTAATGGTAGGATTACAAAGACACAATATCAGAGGTCCTTCAAGCCCATTTTACCTGTTGTGTCTTCGACTAGCCGGCGCCTGAGACTTTTAGTAAACGGATCCGCCAGGTTCTCCTGACTCCGAACATCCACTACTACAATGACACCAGTCTTTATGAGATTGTTCAGTACTCGGTGCCGGAGCCGTACAGTTCTTTTCTTTCCATTGAAGAGATTATTAGATGCTACTGATACAGCTGCATGGTTGTTGCAGTATATCGGTACAACCGAAATATGCACACCAACCATAGGAAAATCATACATGAGCTCCCGAAGCCATTCTGCTTCATTTGCTATAGCTATAAGTGTATAGAACTCAGACTCCATCGATGAGCGTGGGAGTATAGTTTGCTTCTTTGGCTTCCACGATATGGCAACTCCTCCCATTGAGAAAACATATCCATATGTGGATCTCTCGCTCTCTTCTTCTGAGCACCAACTAGCATCACTGAAGCCTTCTACCACTGCTGGATCTCCCATGTAGTAAAGTGCAAACTTCTTAGTCTTCTTGAGGTATCTCATCACCCTCTTCACAGCTTTTCAGTGTTCAACACCTGGGTTACTCGTGAATCAACTCAGCATCCCCACGGCAAAATCAATGTCAAGACTAGTGGCATTTGTAGCATACATCAAGCTCCCGGTGACACTAGCATACTCCAATTGTCTGACCCTTTTTCCTGGGTTAGGATTCAGTTTCTTGTCACACCTATATGGAGTATTTATCTCTGGAAGATCATGATTTTCATAGCGTGTGAGCATCTTCTCCACGTAGTGAGCTTATGATAAAGCAAGCCCAGCTTCCTTTTGGATTATCTTAATTCCAAGGGACATATGCATCTCTCATGTCCTTTATACTGAATTTAGATGAGAGGAACATCTTTGTTCTAGTGACACATTCTTCATCCGTGCCTAGGATTAGCATGTCATCCACATAGAGACAAACGATGATACCTCTATCGCCGACGAACTTCGTGTACACACACTTATTAGTTTTGTTGACCTTGTAGCCATTTGATATGATAACTTTGTCAAACTTCTCGTGCCATAATTTGGGAGCTTGTTTCAGACCATACAGATATTTTACCAGTTTGCAGAATTTGTCTTCAAGACCTTTGATGACAAACCCCTCTGGCTGTTGCATGTAAATCTCCTCAGTCAATTCACCATTCAGAAATATTATCTTGACGTCCATCTGATGAATCACCATTCTGTGAATAGCACCTAGAGCAATCAGCATCCTGATAGTAGTCATCCGTGCAACGGGAGCATAGGTATCGACGTAGTCAACCCCCTGTGTCTGAGAAAACCCCTTGACCACTAGCCTGGTCTTAAAATTTGTCAACAGTTCTGTCTACTTTCATCTTCTTCTTAAAGATCCACTTGCACCCGTTGGGTTTAGCTCCTTCAGGCAGATCGACTAACTTCCAAGTATTATTAGAAGTTATCGAGTCAAACTCGTCATGGTAGCCTCTTTCTAGAAAATAGCATCTCTAGTCTTCATTGTCTCATCATAGATAAGCGGATCAGCTTCCACATGATAGGTAACAAAGACTTCTCCGAAGTCCTTCGGCCTCCTCACTCGCTTTGCTCTCGGCTTGGCGGGTTCTGGTTCAAATATTGTCTCATCAACAATAACTTCTTCTTGGACTATTTCTCTCTGAGAGGTACTTGCCTCGTCCGTGCTAGCAACATTCTCTGGGACATTCACGAGAATAATATTCTTGTGCCTAGCAAACTTGTCTTCAAAGAATTTTGCATTACGAGATTCTATGATATGATTAGATTCGATATCAAGGAACCTTCGAGTATCACTCTTATCAGCATATTTCAAAAATATGGTCTTTGTAGTTCTCGATCCCAGCTTCTGAATCTTGAAATCTGGAAGCTTCACATATGCCAGATACCACCACACTCGAATGACATTCAAGTTGGGTCTGACCTTGAACCAGAGTTCATGAGGAGTAATGCCAGATGTCGTGAACGGTACACTATTCAGAATAAACGTAGCCCTAAGGGTTGCTTCTCCCCACAAGAACTTTGGAAGTCCTGCTGTCAGCAACATAGAGTTTATCATCTCTGCCAGCATCATGTTCTTCCTTTCTGCTACACCATTAGATTGGGGAGAATACGGAGCATTCGTTTAGTTGACAATTCTATGCTCTTTGCAGAACGATGTGAATTCCAAGGAACGATATTCTCCGCCTCGATCATTTCTGATTCTTTTGAGTTGTTGACCGGTTTGACGTTCTGCTTCAGCCTTGAAGTCCTAGAACTTCTCGAACGCTTCGCCTTTTGACTTGAGAAGACATATGAATGCGTACTTCGAGAAATGGTCAATGGAAGTGATAAAATACTTTATTCCGGCTTTTGTGGAGAATTGCTTGAAGTCACAGATATCTGAGTGTACCAACTCCAGATTTGTGCTTAGGTTCACTCTTCTGAACGGCTTCCTAATGATCTTCGTCTACGCACAGACTTCATATTTCTCCACCTCCTTACCCCCACATTTGGAGATAAGACCTAGACTAGACATCTTGTTAATGTGTTTACAATGCACATGTCCTAGTCTATTATGCCACAAATCAAGAGAATAACTAGAAGTAGAAACTGTATTGATACAAACAGTAGGAGTTACAAGCTGTAATTTAAACATCCCTTTTCGGTACATAAATCTTTTCTGAAGTATGTTCCTTTGTAGGACATCACCATTTGACCGACATTGATATCCATCATCAAGCCCGCTTTGCACAGCAGACACCCAAAAACCAGATTCTTGGTGATCATTGGTACGTGCTTCACATTCTCAAGTGTAAATGACTTTTCAGAAGTTAGCTTCCGCACTACCATCCCGATCCCTAGTGCTGCAACTTGAGACTTATCCACCATCGAGACTTTCTCAGAGGTAGGCTCATACTTGACGAACAGCTCCTTCTTAGAGCACACGTGGCAAGATGCACCAGTATCCACCCACCAGTCAGTGTCCACGCCATGGGACTCAACCTGCACAATCATAGCAACTAGGTTAAGCTCACCTTGCTCTTTCGGTTTAGGCTTCGACCTGTAGTCGCTCTTGTAGTGACCCTTCTTGCCACAGCTGTAGCATTTCACATCAATCTTCGGCTTTGGCTTGAACTGAGCCAACTTCACCTTCAGCTGGTTGAAATTATTCTTCTTCTTGTAGAAAAATTGTTGCTTCCCTTTAGAGTTACTAGCATGTACCATGTTAGCCTTAGCCAACTGCTTGGACAAGGAGTCCAACTTCAGTTGCCCCCTGGCTTCATCTTCAATGTGAATCCAGTGAAGAAGATCTTTGAGCTGGATCTCCATTTTTTTATGGTATATGTCAGTCTTGAACCTGATCCAGCCTGGAGAAAGTTTGGTGACGATATCCCCCACCATAAATTTGTCTTCCTACTTCATGTCCTCTTTCTCCAGTTTCTGCTACATCTTCAGAAGTTCCTTAACTTGTGGTAACATCACATTCTCGTCCTCAAATTACAAAGTGAAGAACTTCTCGACGAGATAGATTTTAGACTTTTTCTCTTCAGTTTTATAGCGCTTCTCAAGCGATTCCCAAACATCTCTTGCCTTCTCTTTCTTGTTGTAGGACTCTGCCATCGAGTCGTCCATAGCATTGAGAATCAATAACCTGCAGAGTTCTTTGTCTTCCTTCCACTTAGAGTGCGCGTCCTGCGCCATGCCAATAGCAAGCTCTCCTGTATCTTCGGGAATGGTAGGTTCAGGATCAACCAACACATAATCAACTTTGACAAGACGAATATTCAAGAAGATCTTCCTCTTCCAAATGTTGTAGTGTTCGCCATCAAACTTCTCAAGCTTGTGAAAGCTAGAATCGAGAAGGTTTGAGTGGTTATCCATTCTAACTCGGATCTTGCCTTGAGAATGTTAGTTCCGAAGTCAGATCAAAGAAGAAGAAGAGGTAGCCACAAAGTAGAGACTCGCACAAGAGTACGTCTCTACAAACTCCAGAAGAGAAGTTTATGAACTGAGATTCACACAAGAGTTTCTCTACAGTGACACACAACCCCACAGAAGCACCAAACCAGGAACAGGTTACAAACTAACAACCCAAAGAAAATACAAACACAACAAGAATCAGAAAACCATTATTCTATTTACGTTTGAGGCGATACACCGAGAAGAACGAGAACAAGAACAGAAATACAAAGAAGAAAACTTTTGCTGGGGTGATCAAAACCACCAAAGCTCAAGGCAAGATTCGCGCTATACAACGATCTTCCCCCAGGATCCAGCAAGTTCACACGAGAACTTCTTGAACGCTCTTGGTCACCTTTGGATCATTCGAAAGATTCCTTTAGAAGGATGCTAATTGATGTCGCAGGTCCTGTTGGTGCTCTCGATTTTTCTCTCTCTCAAAAAAAATTTCCAAATAACCAAACAAAAGAGGAGAGCCTCTATTTAAAGAGGATTTTAGCTCCCATGCGGCATGAGAAAAAACCAGGCCGCATGCGCCGCCTGTGCCGCTGAACTACACAGAGAAGACAGTGCCGTCAGGCGCCGAAAGATGCAGCCGCATGGCACAGAGAGCCACGAGTCACCTGCACGATGTACTACACAGAGCAGATAGCGCCACCAGGCGCCGAAAGCTGCAGTCGCGTGGCACAGAGAACCATGTGCCGCCTGCGCCGCACCGAGCCGCCAACAGTAGTCATGTCCCCATCATATTCGACTCACTCAAGATAATTTGCTGGCCGCATAGCTCCAGGCCGCAAGGCCCCTGGCCGCATGGGCACCGGGCCGCATGGACTCCTAGCCGCATAGCTCCACTAAGCATGCACCCAAGCAAGCAACCGTGCATGAAATTCGCGCATAAAAGGAGCGCACGAGCACCATGCTGACGTGCTAAGTGCAAAGTGCGCCAACAAAGCACCACTTTGTGACCTTGAGTCCGAGTCCGAGTCGCTAAGACCCTATGGGGCTTAGCTCCTAAGGAAAACTTCACAAAGATGGTGACGAAATAAAGATTGTCATAATGGGGTTCACACTTAATCCCTCTAGGAAAGTCAACCCACATGGACCACCAACCCATGTGCATATAGCAATGCTAAGCAAAGCTATATATTGAGATATACACATTGGTTCAATGTGGGACTAAAACTCCCAAAGCAAAGTAAAAAATACCAAAAATTTTGACTGACCGCGGAGGAGGGTGGGCGCTGGCCCAAGCCCACATGGTGGTCAGCCATTGACTCCCACGCCCGGGTGGCCGAGGTGACCCCGAGCTAGCAGGAGATGGCTGACGGCCACGTGGCCGCGGACCGGCGCGGTACTCCCTCCCTCCGGAACAGACAAAATAACTTTAACGATACAAATATCTCCCAACCACCATATTACAATGACATTATGATCCTTTTGGAAGTATTTTTTTCTTTTACCAAAATAAGCTCATATTTTGGCCGTTTATTAACGAAATTGATCAAAATAGCCCTAGGGGTAATATCATTTGGCACCCAAAAAAAATCTATAAATATGAATTAATTATCCAAATTTACAATAAAAAAATCCCTTCTAATTTCTTTAGTTAATCTTGTATTCTTTTCGGTGATTAGCTTACTTTTTGGAGACCGGAGTGCCACAAAAATCGCAATAGTTAAGAATTTGATAATTTTAACTTGATCAACCACTACCAAGTTGCAACAATTCAACATTCGACTTTAAAAAAAAAATTATGTTAAGATTTAAGTATTTAAATTTATATTATATAAGTAGTTAATTTTGATATTATAAACTTATTAAAAAATATATCTTTTTAATATAGTATGGATCTTGGTTTTAAACAACATTTTACTAGTAATTTCGAGGTGTTACAATGTTATAATAATTTCAGCAGTAACAAAATCAATAATAATTATTTTCTTCCTACTTTAGAAAACAAGTTGCCTCCCGAAAATTAAAGTATTAGTACGATAAAAATATTTATCTTATAATTTCATCTTCGTCACGTGATATTCTAATAGCTCTCATGTCCACAGTAGCATTAGAATCTTATTTTAATACAGGTTCAAAAATGTTAACCAAGAAGATAAGCAAAATGTTATCATAATTTTTGGAAATATATATTTGCATTCAAAATTGGGTCGTGCAGAAAACAGACTCAACACTTAATAGATAAAAAATTAAGAAGTTAATAAACTGAACTTTGAAGCTCTTAACATAAATGACATTGTAGAACCTAGAGAATGGAGTGATGAAGCCTATAGACAAAGATCTATTTCTCTAAAAATCAAAAATTTAAAGACATCGAAGGCCGTCATCAAATATTCAAAAAAATCTCGACATAAAAAAAAATTTGAAAACTAAAGACTAAAAATCAAATTGAAGATAAACTTTATACTTTTTAGCTTCTTTTACAATAAATTATAAAAATTATCAATTAAATACAATTTATTTATTTATTTTAGATAAATCTAGTCCAAGTCCCAAGAGCCTATATAGTTTTTTGTAAATAAATTTGGTCGTCCCATATCCGACCCAATTCAGACCAACTATACCCGAGTTTTATGCCGAACTGGATTTGAGATTTTGGGTCATGTTCCGCCCGGACCAAATCGGTCAAAACAAGGTCAGGTTGGCCCGAGCCCGGCCTACCCAACATCATGAGGTTGGATTGTGATAATGAAAACTTCACAGACGGCAATATTCTAAATGGTGGCCGTCTCGACCGTCTAGGCAGCGCCTAGGCGGTAGACAGTCTCTCTCCGTACCGTTTTTCTGTAAGCGGTAGAGTAGGTGGCCAACGAAGCTTTGACGGTGTAAGTGGACGTCTAGACAGAGCAATACCTAACAAGATGTTTCGGCCAAACGGTTTTACAAACATTATGGACATATGGTTCACTTTTACAAGACTAAAACTTAATAAATCTTTGTTCTAAAACATAGTTATGCATGAAACATCCTTAAAATATGTATATAATATAAAAAACTGTAGTAAAATAATATATAAAAAAATTGTTCAAAATATATCAACCGTCTAAACGGTACCTAGACGACCTAGACGGTAGATGGACTCTTTCCATCGTACAACCGTCTTATACTGCCGTTTAGAATCTTCACAGACGTGTTGTGAATGGTTGTTACGTACGTACCTATGACTTGGTATCATACACAGAAAACTAATTGTTAGCAGGCTATGTGACATCTGCAATCGCTAGTAGAGTCAAAGTCAACAGACAGTAATGAACTACGATTGCTATGTATTAATGGCTTGGTATCATATACACATGATTAGTTGGATGTAGATTGTTGAACTCAATTGGTGTGTGAAATATAAAATTATGGGTCGTGGAGTTCAGCATTTCCATCGACAGTTGCATATAAATATCGTGTGCAACCAAATTTCATATAAATGACACCAAACAATAGATATACAGCATCCATAAGTAAATACCAGTGGAATGAATTTATGTACTCATCGATAATAATATAAAGTATAAATTCTTGTAAATAAAATTGATACATTTTATGTAAATATTTGATCTGTCAGCTCATTTTACCTTCACAAAATGGTCCGAAAACAAACAGAATGTCCAACCTATAATTAAGTAAAGAGAAGGAAAGTTACATAACACATTGATTCTAATTCACAAACTTCTTCGAGTTAGAACATTTAGGCCCAAATTATGATTAAATTGTATGATTTGTTTGAAAAAAAAAAAATCGTAAAAACCTTTATTTCCACTAAAGTCTTGTTTGGTTTGCGGAATCATGGAGTTGGAAAAAAAAAAGTTATTACTTATGTTTTGTGTCAAAAAAATTGAGAAGGAAAAAAAAATGATTTCTATTGGAAAGAAAAATAGGAAGAAAGTGGTTCCCTCCACCAATCCAAGGATTCACTCTCCCACTTTCAAGTATTCATTTTCTCTTCCAATTTTTTTGACATTTCTAAATACCGGAAAAGAAATTATAAAAATTATAATTTTCAAAAAAAAAAGTACATGTAATTGATTTTCTTTTCTTTCTTTCTTTTCCGTTACGAGATCTATATTCTATTAACTCCTGGCATTCATTCACCACAACCCACGATTGACAGTTGGTTATTGCTACTTAATTAGTCATTAAATCCATTAAACTTGTCTTTATTGATTTGTCGGGAGGGATGGTTATATATATTCTCATTTCTTTGTTTTGAGTATGTTGTCTTCGAAAAGAATATCAGTCCATATTATTCCTTCTTCACAAACCTTTGTTTTATTCTATTTTTTGGACAAGCTAAGTTCGGATCGTTTCTTCTGGAGTTGTGTGCAGCGATGGAAAATCGATAGCAAAAAAAATTTATTTTTAGGAGGATTCGAGAAAATATTTGCACATAGATTTCGAATAATTTTTTAGAACAGTAATCTGTACACTACTTTTTCGTTGACCGATAATACTAATTATTTTATTTTATTTTATTTTATTTATATGTTGTATATATAAAAAAGAAAACAAGATTTTTCTAACATCAAAGGATCTTTCTGAACGGTTGGTAGTACCACACAATAAAGAGTGCGAGTGGGCTGGCTGACAATTAGGAATCAGCTAGAATAATGCTAAGTTTACAACTAACATTCCAGTTCTCCTATCATTATTATGGAAGTTGGAACGACCGGTACTTTGCTCTCTGCACACTGTACGAAAATACATCACCCACACGTACATACGCCCACATGCAGTTGGGACTTTAATACCTTTCTCCTTTACCTCGATTCCAACAGACAGAAATTCAATTTTGGACCGAAAATCGAATCGAATCGAATCGAACCAAACCAAACCAAACCAAACCAATAAGAGATTCAATTCGATTTAAAAAAAAAATTGGTTCAATTTTGATTTTTAAAATACTAAAAAAAATTATTCGGTTTTGGATTTCAGTTTCGGTACAAAACCAAAAATCGAATAAGATTCAAACGACTAGGGCTGTAAAACGATTCAAACGGTTCGTGTTTGGCTCGCGTTCGACTCAGTCAAAGTTCAGTTCGAATCTCGTTCGTGGGCTGATCGGTACCGAACTCGATCGATTTTTTTCCGTTCGAAGTGATGTTCGAACCGAGTTCGACCGTAGGTTGTTTGACTCGGACTTGTCGCGAACGGGCTCGAACTCGGCTCAATTTTTCTAGTATATGTTATAGTTTTTTGTGGATGTGTATAAATTGTCTTAGAAATTTTACTCTTTTTTTGTTCTCTATGATGGTAAACTTATGATGTAAATAGCATAAGTAATTCAACAAAAAAAATCTTTTAAGACTTGAGAGTAACGATGTGATGATTTATACAAGTTTAATGGAATTTTTGTTCGGTCTTGGCTTGGGTTCAGTTCGTGTCCGTCCGAACTCGCGAGCTAAATCAAGTCAAGCTCGATCATTTTGAGTCTCTAATCGAACCGAGTTTTGTAGTGCCCCGCTTCTAGCGGTGGACTATATAAGGCTTGTGGCTCGATTGACTCAGTCAAAATTGAGTATGGAAAAACTTTACGGCGAAATCGATCACGAACAATGCAATGAACATTCCAATTGATGGATCGGCTTCTGTTGAATGAGTCCAATAGTTTTCGTCAGATTTTGGTTGGCTTTTTCGGATTTTCGCTGCTTGGTTTTGATTAATACGTTTTTGTGATTGATTTTCGATGATTGATTGTTTAGCTCATTGTTATCGATTGCATGCATTCATTCTAGAGAACTCTGAGAGAAATGAAGAAGGTAGTCTAACCAAATGTTGGTGCCAATGTAGATAGACGCGTGACCGGAGCCTGAGCGAGCAAGCGTCATTTTCTCTCGTCATTCTCTATTTTGATGAGCGATTATGTCCATTCTTCTCTACTCCTTCATACCAATAATCAATAATGTTTCCTTATAACCTTGTTAAGTCCAATGATCGATAAAGCCACTAATGCCATAAATTTTATACCATTATTATAAATCAATGAATTGCATTGATAAGAGGAAAGTTCAATTTTGTAACTCAGGAAAGGATATAATCATTATGTCGTGATTTGGTGCCATGTCTTAGCGGTAAATTGGAGTCTACGGACTAACAATCGAATCAATGAATAAGTATGCTGAAATGAGAATGGTTAAATGTGCATTGCTTCTCTAAATGTTTCAACACCTTACACTGCTATTTATGCTTATCATATAGTCGTAGATGCATTATATGGTCATGGACAACTTGTGCACAAGGTAGTAAAATTCTTCGAACGGAACCTATGGCACTATGGACCGTTCGTCCCGGAGGAAATAGTAGCGCTTTAGTAGTGTCGGGTATAAGCGAGATATTCATTGAGGCTTGCTACCTGCTTTGAATGGCGTACGGTATCGCACGTCCATAGAAGTCCTATACGACATGTCCACCGTGGTGCTACACCACAAATGACCCAGTGGGAATGAGTTGTATACTAATGATGTCTTATGCAGGGGCGGTAAGAACAATCATGTAGATCATACGGGAACGGCCATTGGCCGAAGTGAGAATTCTATATGTGTAAAGCTTATATGTATTTTACTGCATGAACTGTTGTTTATGAATTGTTGCCTATTAAAATATTGCATATATAATGTTGCCTATTAAACTGCTGTATTAATTAAGAAGTGTTGGTTTAGGTGAGTGGACCAGTTCTGCTCACCAGTACAAGTTGAGTACTGACCCACGCCTCTATTGGCAAACCAGGTGACCGAGATACCGGAGGCGCTCAAGGGAGATAAAGCTTTCATTGCAGTCTTTTCAAGCTTCTTCCTATTTCAAAGTTCCGAGCGAGCGGCTAAAAAGGGAAGGGGTTTCACAGCTGGGCAGGTATTGGGATTAAGAAAGCCAAATGCTCCTTATCATTCTCTTCAAATTTCTGCTTTCAAGTTCCAAGAAAGTAATAAAGGGACATAATGTATGGAATAAGAATATTATTTCATGTCATCCTATCAGTCTTCTCTTTTATGCAAAAACTATGTAAGTCGTTCAGGCATTTTCATTTCGGTGCTGAAAAAATTGTACTTTGTTGCAATGAATCAATAAAATAATTATTTTTTTCTTATACAAATGTGTGCTTTATAATTTGATGTTGTGTTGTGGAACTGTTTAAACAAGATTTTGACACATGTGCACGTTCTTGCCTTGTACAAGTGCAACCTCAGACTTGTACGACATTACGCCCAGTGAGGACGAACGGTTGTGCGAAACCGAATACGAGGGTGAATCGGTTCTACGGAACCGGGACGTGACAAGTTGGTATCATAGCAAGGTTTAAAGTTCCTCAAATTTCAAAAATTGGTTTTCAAGTGAAAGTTTTCAAACAATAACGATTTTCTCATATAATTTGCTTTTCGATAGTGCTGCATGAAATAATGTTTCATACAATAAGCCGATAAATATTTTATGAGTGCTAATAAAATTATTTTTTTTGCAGATGACTAAGGATGATAGCGCCATGGCAGACACTTAAGAAGGCGTTCATCGCATAGTTCATTCCACCAGCTGTCCGTCACAAAAAGAAAAAAGAATTCGTAGCACTTGAGCAGGACAATATGTCCGTCAGCGACTACGAAGCAGATTTCTTAAAGCGATCCAAGTTCGGAGGCTACATGATACCGAACGTGAGGGAAAACGACTGTGATTCATTGAGGGTCTGAATGAAGGCTTACAGCGTGATGTTCTCAACCGGAAGTGTGTGACGTACCGGGAAGCCTATGAAGCGGCTCTCGAGATGGAGAAATTTCATCCTCGAGGGATAACACAACATAACCGTAGGAACAACTACAAACGACCCATGGCAGCAAGCGGCTCTGATACTTCCAAGCGTCAGAACACAAATGACAACAGAGGAGCCTATCAGCGACCGTACTGTAACAGGTGCAAGCGGGTTGGACACGTTAAGACGAATGTCGGGCTGGATGTTTTAAGTGTAGCAGTTTGGATCACAAAGTTGCGTGGTGCAATAGTGGGAGAACAAATCAGAATCACAATCAATATTGCAATCAGAATCGTGATCAAAAGTACAATCAAAATCGTGGACAAGCGCCACGAGCTCCGCAGGCGGCAGCTGTGAATGCTCAGAACCTGCGACCAAGAGGACAGGGTCGAGTGTTCGCACTGACTCAAGAAGAAGTGCTTGCCACAAACACTATTATAACAGGTATATTGCTTTACATAGAAATACTTGCACGTGTACTATTTGATTTCGGTGTTACACATAGCTTCATATCTTCTGCATTTGCTAATGAATACAAATTTTGTATGACACTGTTAGATATGAATCTTAGTGTCAACACTAAGTCCAGAATAGATTTGCCTGCTAGTTCGATTTGCAGGGATGGTTACATTTGCATTGGGAGAAAATACGTGTCCTTGGATTCAATAGTCCTAGACATCACCGATTACGACATCATCTTGGACATGGATTGGCTCAGGACATGCAATACGGCAATTGACTGTAAGGAGTAGAGAGTTGTGTTTCATATTCCTAGCGAGGCAGAGTTCTCTTATTCGTGTAGTCCGGCGGCTAAAACAGTGATGGTGGTATCGGTAATGACGGTAAGGTGTATGCTATATTCGGTGTGTGAAGGGTACATTTCTTCTGTGCCGGATACTCGGATGAAGGATGCAGACTCGGGTGAAACCAAAGTCGTAGCAGAATTTCCTGACGTGTTTCTAGAGGAGATAACTGGAATGCCTCCAGACCGAGAAATTGAGTTCAATATTGACACCTTTTAGGATATTCGCCTGATATCAAAAGCTCTGTATCGGATGGCACCTGCTGAATTGAAAGAACTGAAGTCACAACTACAAGAGTTATTAGATCATGGCTACATTCGTCCCAGTGTTTCACCTTGGGGAGCTCCAGTACTGTTTGTGAAGAAAAAAGATGGCACAATGCGTCTTTGCATAGATTGTCTAGAATTAAACAAAGTGATAGTCCGTAATAAGTATCCGTTGCAAGAATTGATGATCTGTTTGACCAACTTCAGGGGGCGACAGTATTTTTAAAGATTGATCTCCGTTCAGGGTATCACCAGTTGAACATTAAACCAGAGGATATTTTGAAGTCGACTTTTCGTACAAGATATGGACACTACGAGTTTTTGGTTATGCCTTTTGGTTTGACCAATGCTCCAGCGGATTTCATGGATATGATGAATCGAGTATTCTGACCCTTCTTAGACAAGTTTGTCGTCGTGTTCATCGATGATATCCTAATATACTCGACAGATAGAGAAACTCACGTTGAATATTTAAGGACCTATTGCAGACACTTCGTGAACATCAGTTATATGCGAAGTTAAGCAAGTACAAATTCTGGATGAGCAGTGTGTCTTTCCTTAAGCATGTATTTCAGTAGATGGTTTATGTAAACCCCCTCGACCAATTTAGGATTTTAATCTGAAGTAAATCAAGAGACTAGGATTTATTGGATTTAATTAGAATTTATGTGAGACAATTATAGGTACCCCCTGACCATTGTGTAACATTAGATGCTCGTCCCTCCGTCACTCCCTAGCTACACGTTATTCGTCAGGTGCACTGCATTTTAAACCTTTTAAAACTAAGGCTAATTTTACCTCAAGCAACACTTAACCGAGCCCACCTATACTCTTTCACATTAGACCAGCCCATCTCAATGAGACCAGAGAGGCCCAAGCCGAGGCCAGCCTACAAATTCCCTACATATATATATATATGAAGTTCCTTCCTTGAAATCCTAAGAAAACTATCACCACCCTCTCCAAACCCTAGCCGAACCCTTGCTAGCACCACCCCTCCTCTTCTCCGACTCACAACCAATCCATCACCACCACCGGCGCCACCTTACACCCCATACTTCAGCCGCCGCTGCCCCATATACACCCCGGTCGTTGCCCCATATACACCCCGACCGCTGCCCCCACATACACCGCCGACCGCTGCCCCATATACACCGACCGCTACCCTTCAGCCAGCCAACCCGACCCCGTACATTGCTGTCGCTGCCGCACTTGCTACAGTTCCACCGTCGTTGCTACAGTCTCACCAGAGTGCGCCACGACGAGAGCAGACCTTGTCCGAGCAAAGCCACGTAGAGGTAACCACATCAAACTCTGCTTCTTCATGTGAATATTGTAGCTTCGTATCGACGTGTCTGTAATCGTTAATATCCGACACCTCCCTAAATATGTGCAAATTTGGATCAATGAATAATAAGGGTTGGAATCTGTGTATTTATTAGCAAACCCTAAATCATGAGGCATAACGCCAAGGACTTGCATCTCCACCCTAAAACATGTACATAGACCACGTGTAAGGAACATAGTAACCAAGGAACGTGTTCGCACAGAACAGCGATCGTGGTCAGACCATAACTTGAAAATTATTGTCTCAAGGCTCAGGATGTTCGAGTACTGAATACGTGTGCACCTTAGCTTAGCACACATATGACGCGGTATCCGAACAGTCGTGAACTTGCGATAATATTCAAGCAACGCATTGTAGTCGTGTGCAATTAATGTTAGCATCTGATATTATATTGTATATTATATTTGTGTTTAGGACCTTTGGATGAGCTGGAGGACACTGCAGGAACCAGCTTCTGGCATTCACAGCTTCAGGACCTAGGCAAGATACCTTGCCATATTTATTGTCTAATTTAAATTATGCAAATGTTGTATTGTATGCTTGTTGTTTTGCTTTATACAACTGTGCGCGTCCGAGATTGTCTCGGGTGCATTCGACGGGTACGTCGATGATTAGTATATATGGACTTAGTCGTTAGCAGACTCACCTCATTGGATGATACCCTATTATCTTCCAAGACCTGACACTTTTACACGTAGTCATAGTGACAAATCTCATGTTGGGATACGAGTTTGCGTGATCGACTAGCTATCGCCGCGTGTGACGTGCATCACGGTTAGCAAGAAATCTAGGACTATCTCAGTATAGAGACTTGGCATCTAGATAAGAGATATGCACGTCGATTATTTGACGGGCATATCTACATTGGGAGGGGAGGATGACTAGCAGGCATATGAGATACCCCATTCCTTTACACTGATACCGCACTCGACGAAGTGATACGGACGTATTTATATATTACTGATACCATGTTCTGTAGAGTGTTGGACGTTACTTGATGACATTGCAGATACCACACTCTATAGAATGTCGGACGTTATTGTATTCCTGCGCCCGTGTTATAGGGGGCATGTGTGGCCTATACTAGCCGGTTGTCACGACTGGTGAATTACGTCAGCATATGTCTAGCCTACACCTTCTCATATACTCACAGTTGTCCTCATATTGCATTCACTTAGATGGTTAGCACACCTTTATTGCATTTATTTTATTCAGTATTTATATATGGCTTGTCTCTATGTATCTTGTTACGTCCCTTTGAGGATCTGGTTCCCTTCCAGATTTGGACGAGGCTTTCTACCCCACGGTGTACGGCCCCGGACAGGAGACGAGATTCGCTACAGCTGAGGAGTTAGAGGTGCAGCCGTCAGAGTTTCCGTGACTAGTTGGTAGGCCTTCAGCCTAGATTGGGTGCATCATTATCCAGTCAGACGATACCCTAGTCTTTATTATTTATCTATCATTTCAGTACTTTATTTCGTCATAGTAGTAGGTTTGTTCCCACCAGACTTTACTGGTTGTACTATGATATCTTGAGACTGGTATTTATTACCAGCAGTTTATTTAGTACATCTTGCTCTTTATTTGTGGATGAGATTAGATTACCTGAGGGACTGATATTGTACATGTTAGTATTTTAGGACAGCATAGCACTCTTCGTGGATCCATTAAATTGGGATATCCTCGGAGACGTGTCAGCTGGCTATTGCCACGTGGCCTGGTCCCATATATTTTGGGACTAGGGCGTGACAGTTTATCAGTTGACCCAAACAAAATAGAGGCAGTGGTGGACTGGAAATAACCTACATCGGCTAGTGAGATCAGAAGTTTCCTTGGCTTGGCTGGCTACTATCGGAGATTCATAAAGAACTTCGCGAAGATTGTGTCGTGTCTGACTCGCCTTACCCAAAAGGGAGTAGTATTCAAATTGACAGACGACTGTGAGAGCAGTTTCCAAGAACTGAAGCAGCGGCTCATCTCGGCTCCAATTCTTACTCTTCTAAATGGACCTGAGGAATTTCAGATATACAACGATGCATCTTGGCTTGGATTGGGATGTGTTCTTACGCAGCGTGGAAAACTAATTGCGTATGCCTCAAGAAAGCTGAAACAACCTGAAAAGAATTACATGATGCATGATTTATAACTTGCGATAATTGTGTTCGTGTTGAAATTATGGAGATATTATCTCTATGGAGTGTCCTGCCAGATCTTCATGGATCACAAAAGCCTTAAGTACATATACACACAAAAGGAATTAAACTTGAGGCAACGATGATGAATAAAATTGATAAAGGATTATGACTTGACGATTACTTATACGCCAAAAAAGCAAACGTTGTGGCAGATACATTGAGTCAAAAATTCGTCGGATAGTTATCTCTGTCAAGCAGGTTACTTTGAGAGTTGGAAAAAATGGGAAACGAATACAAGTCCATACACAGGGAGCACGGTTGGCTCAATTGCAACTAGAACCAAACGTGTTCGAAAAGATCAAATTCACGCAAAAGGATGACATATTCCTGCAGAAGATACACGAGTTGATTTTAGAAAGAAATGTAACCGATTTCGTGGAACACGAGGATGGAACTTAGTGGCTTAAGGGCAGATTATGTATACCTAAAGATGATGAACTCAGGAAGGAGATACTGATTGAGGCTCATTATGCTAAGTACACATTGTATCCAGGAAGCACCAAAATGTACAAGGATCTGCATACAATATTTTGATGGCATGCCATGAAAAAATATGTGGCATTGTTCATGTCATGATGTCTGGATTGTCAACGTATGAAGGCAGAACATCAACGATCCGTCGGAGGTTTGTGAAACCTCGTCATTCTGGGTGGGAGGGCATATCAATAGATTTCATAGTGGGCTTACCAAAGACGAAAAAGGAAAATGATGCAATTTGGGTCGTCGTGGATAGATTGACCATGTTGGCTCATTTCATAGCAATCAAGAATACATAGAGCATTGACCGTTTGGCTCAAATTTACTTAGATCAGATTGTCCTGTTACATGGAGTGCCAGTCTCAATTATGTCGGATAGGGATGGATGGTTCTTGTCTCGATTCTGGAAAAGCCTTCAGACGAAAATGGGTAAGAAGTTGCATTTCAGCTCGGCGTACCATTCGTAGACTGATAGACAGACCGATAGAGTAAACCAAATCCTAGAAGACATGTTGCGACTGTGCGTGTCACGTCCCGATCTCCTACATAAATAGGCTATCCCCGCTAGGGACGAATCACTGCGCCAGCGCTCCTGTGGGACGATCATTTCCATCGGGATGTGATATCGTGCGAGCCTGGGATTGCGCTCGCACAAGGCAACATCGTTAAAGTTGTTGCTGTCATCGAATCGATCGAGTATGCAGCGGAGGGGCAGTATTGCAAACAATAATACATCTGAGTATACGGAACAAATATCAAGTCACGAGGTTCTCTGAATACAATGGCATTGTTCCATACATTATGTCCCTCTATACGAAAGCAGCTCAAAATAATCGATACGGCTCAAGGCATCGAAACCAGATTTTCGGGTCCTGGGGATGAGGCATGGCTATCACTTCCTCGGACGATCCAGCACCTGTGAACAAGCAAAATATTGGTGGGTCAGCACTTTAGAGAAATTACTGGTGAGTATAAAATCGACGAATAGAAGCAACATTCACTAAAACCAATACTAAGTAATTATGTTATAAAATATTACATTACTAGTGATCTTTATAGTTTTACCTAGTTTCGTTACATGCAGTACAGGAACGGAGTCATATTACTTCTTTGGAAAACATCTTTGAAATCAGAAATCAGTTCAATACAACCAAGCATACAAGACAAACAGTTCAAGCATGATGTACCAATCAGGGTGTGCACAGCGTATCTCGTGAGCTATACTCAAAGACTCTAGGGATGATGCAGCATCAAGGAACTATCATTCAGTCAAGCAAACAAGAGGAACTATCTAAAGATGTCTGTCCCCAAGAAACTCAGGATCAGTAGCGGTAATTCAGCTAACTAATGACTCTTTTATCTGATGTTATTAGCAGTTGTGACTTATGGTTGCTCTTCACTAAAATACGCTCAAAATAGCAGTAGTAACCAAGGTTCAGATCTGCACTAATAGCCATTGTCCGACCGATGCAAATGCAAGAAACTCTATCAGATAAACTCTAAGATGCACATAATCACGAACAAGCAGGCTATATATATATATTCTCTTTATGTTTCTTACCCATTGTCGATTGGTTATCCCTGCAGCAGACATACAAGTTAGCAATAATTTGTATATATATATATGTTTCTCTTTTCCTGTCCATCTCTGTATCAAGCAGTTAGGTATACAAGAAGGCTAGCCCAGCATGCGTCCTAACTACCTGAATGCATCTATCTTCATGAACAAGCTAACTTCTCTAACATAAACTCAAACTCTTCCCAACAGAAGCACCGTCTGCCATCTAATAGCCATGTCCCCCTAGATCCCGTAGGACCGGAACTTCAGAATGCACTATTAGTCTCACCCCATCAATCTCCATCCACCATTCTAATAGTCACGCCCAGCCACGCCCCCTTAGATCCCGTAGGATCGGAACATCGGGATGCACTATTAGTCTCCAACTTGTCGTTTAGCCTCCATTCTCCGCAAGCTCCTAGATAACAAACATATCACAAGTATAACACAACATGACAATAAAATATTTTAATCCATCTATCTCTTATCTAATAGTCGTACCTCCCCTAGATCCCGTAGGAGAGGAAAATCAGGGCGGGCTACTAGTCACTTCTCTAACAAGACAAGCCATTTACTCTTATAACAAAATAAGCATACATTCCATCAAGCTTTCTCATCCAAGACAAGCAATTATATACACGATGACAAGCAAACATATGAACGATCTTTAATTAAAGCAATGCATGGCAGGGGTCTATTTATCTCTTCAAGTTAATCATACAGTTCTACTCTTTCTTTCTTTATCATGGCAAGGTTCGTTCGATAGTTGTGTCAGTGTAACTAGCATGCAATATTTCTTTCTATACTTAACATGGCAATGGTTATATCTCTTTTAGGTAGGCAGGTTCTCGTTCTATCATCCATGCAAACTTTATCTTGTTAAGCAAACAAATATTTCAAAAACTTAGATTTATTATTAAGGCGTGCAAGAATCAGAGCATAAAGTTCTGTCCACTCACCAAGATCAGTCATCTTCTGGTTCAATAAGGAGCTCTCCAAGAAGGTTTCCTTTTTGAGTTAGCAAACCGATCTCTTATACATAGTGCCAACGTGGAGCGGGGCACTACATTGCGTGCTAGATTTGAAGGCAAGTTGGGATACCTATCTATCACTGGCAGAGTTCGCTTATAAAAATAGTTATCAAGCGAGTATTCAGATGGCCCCGTATGAAGCACTATATGGACGTAAGTGTCGATCACCGATATGTTGGGAGAAAGTCGGTGAAAGTCAAGTAGTCGGATCAAAACTTATTGAACAAGCCATCAAAAAAGTTTGCATGGTTCAAGAAAATCTTTGAGCCGCTCAAAGTCGTCAGAAAAGCTACGCAGATGTACATCGGCGACCTTTGGAATTCATGGAGGGTGGTCATATGTTCCTAAAGGTGACACCTATGCGAGGTGTGATGCGGTTCGGCATCAAGGGGAAGCTGAGTCCATATTTTGTCGGACCTTTCAAGATTATATATAGGGTGGCATCAGTGGCTTAACGACTTGCACTACCTCCTACTTTCGCGAAAGTGCATGATATCTTCCATGTTTCCCAACTAAGGAGATACGTGCATGACCCGAGTCACGTAGTAAACTTTGATCAGCTTGAGATGAGTGCCGACCTATCTTACTCGGAAGAACCTGTTCAGGTCCTAGACAGGAAAGAGAAGACCCTACAGAATCGATCAGTGGCTTTGGTCTGTGTGTTGTGGCAGAATCATGCAGTCGAGGAATCGACATGGGAGCTTGAGGAAGCGATGCGGAAGCAGTACCCTTCCTTATTCGAAAACCTAAAGGTAAAACCTTTATTTTAAGTTTCGAGGATGAAACTTATTTTAGTGGTATATTATGTAGTGCCCCGCTCCTAGCGGTGCATAATATAAGGCATGTGGATTGATTAACTCTGTCAGAATTGAGTATGGGAAAATTTACGGCATAATCAATCATGGACAATGCAATGAACATTTCCAATTGATGGATCGACTTTTGTTGGAATGAGTCCAATAGTTTTCGTTGGATTTTGGTTGTCTTTCTTGGATTTTCGCTGTTTGGTTTTGATTAATGTATTTTCCTGATTGGTTTTCGATGATTGATTGTTTAGCCTATTGTTATCAATTGCATGCATTCATTCTAGAGAACTCTGAGAGAAATGAAGATGGTAGTCTGACCAAATATTGGTGCCAATGATGATGGACAATGATGATGGAAAATGCTTGATAGATAGTGCAACAACTCATACTATATTGAAAACTAGGAAGTTTTTCACAACATATGCCTCAAACTCTGCCAAGGTGATCATCATTGTTGGACCCATGCAGATTATAGAAGGTTATGGCAAGGCCAATGTTGTGTTGCCAAATGGAACATACTTAGTCATTCGAAATGCATTATTCTCTAGTAGATCTAATAGAAATCTACTCAGCTTTAGAGATATTCGAATGAACGGATTTCATGTTGAAACCATGAACGATGATAGCAAAGAGTATCTTTGTATCACCTCTAATGTTGGAAGCAATAAGCTCACATTAGAAAAGTGCAAGTTAATCTCCTCGAGGCTATATCAAACTACTTTGAAGGTAGTAGAATATTATCCCATCACTAGCAAAAGGCTAAAGGATCCAAGGAATCTAATCCTTTGGCATGACAGATTGGGTCATCCAGGATCGACTATGCTGAAAAAGGTCATCAACAATACCAATGGGCATAATTTATCATACCAAAGTCTTTCCTTTCCTACTGTATTTGTGTGTAGCTTGTTCACAGGATAAACTCATTGCAAGACCTTCACTTCTCAAAATATCTTCTAAATCACCAACATTCCTTCAGAGAATACAAAGTGATATTTGTGGACCAATTGATCCTACTAGTGAACCTTTCAGGTATTTTATGGTTCTAATAGATGCTTCTAGTCGATGGTCAAATATTTTTTTACTCTCATCTAGAAGTTTTGCCTTCTCCAAACTACTTTATCAGTTGATTAATCTTAAGACTTATTTTTCTGACCAACATGTTAGAACGATTCGACTTAATAATGCAGTTGAGTTCACTTTCCATACTTTTGATGATTATTGTGCTTCCGTAGGAATAGAAGTTAAATATTCGCAGACTTCCATTTTGATGAGACTAAATTTCCGGTTAGGGGGAGATAAGAAAGAAAATAATATTCTTACAGAACCATTCGCCACAAATAAACAGCATAAATTATCGTGGGAAAATCCAACTCTGTCTCATCTAGATCCTCGTACTAATCAATGTAAAACTGAGGTACAAAGGATATTGCATCTACAGGAGATTGCAAATCAAATATCGGATGCATTTACTGATGCAGCTAAAGTGATTAAACCAGATATGCCCGCTGTAAATGCACCAGCTCGAATTGATATCCCCGTAGAAAAAAATAGCAGAGTGGCTAATAAATCTACTGCACGCCAGAAGCGTAGTAGACCTATAGGTTCGAAGGACTTAGTCCCTAGAAAGATAAAATGCCCAAGTAACGCTCTTAAGGAGGTTACACATAACGCTCAAGAAGAAGTTATGAATGACAGATACATACTCTCTGAAAACCCAGAAGAGGTTATTGTCTTAGAAAAGACACAAGCTCGAGAGTAGGTACCTGAAAGCAAAAAAATCTCTATGTTTTATATATATACAAGAGAGGTATGGGATCGCAAAGATATAACAATATATGAGATATTCTCATTCTCAGTCGCTACTGAAATATCTAAGGATATTTATGACACTAAACCACGTAGCATCGATGAATGTCGACAAAAAAAAAGATTGGCCAAAATGGAAGGATGATATTCAAGCAGAATTGGATTCCCTTAATAAACATGAAGTGTTCGGACCTATAGTACAAACACCAAAAGACGTCAGACCGGTAGGTTACAAGTGGGTGCTTGTAAGAAAATGAAATAAAAAGAATAAAATTGCTCGATTTAAGGCATGATTAGTGGCACAAGAGCTTTCTCAGAGACCCAAGATTGATTAAGAAGATACGTATTCTCCCGTAATGGATGCAACAACGTTCCATTATTTGATTAGTCTGACAGTTGAGAAAAAGCTGGACATGAGACTTATGGACGTTGTAACAGCCTATCTATATGGTGATTTAGATAGCGATATTTATATGAAAATCTCAGATAGATTTAACCTACCCATCTCAAAAGCAAAGAACATGCATTCCATAAAGCTAAGACATTCATTGTAAGGTTTGAAACAATCCGGAAGGATGTGATACAACCATCTTAGTGAATATATAAAAATTGAGGGATATGAAAATAATCCTATATGCCCATGTGTCTTCATAAAAAAAATCTAAGGAGGATTTCACTATAGTTGCAGTATAAGTTGATGACATAAACTTGATTGGGACAAGACATAAAATTAATGAGACTATAAGCTATCTGAAAAAAGAGTTCGAGATGAAAGATCTCGGATGTGGTGTCTCGTTCCCCCTTTTCGGGGAGCGCGGCTAAGAAACTTTCGATATCGTTCGATCAGGATAGATTGAATCAAGATCTTTTTCTCGTTATAAATTTGCTTCTTCGGATTGATTCCCATATTCAGTGGACCGTGCCCCAAGGATGGACTTAGTGGCAGAGTCAAAAGGGACATCTCTACTGCAAGTTTTCTTGCCTAGTTTTTGCTGTCGCCTTGTTGCTTTCGTGCTTTTGAGTTAGTTTTTGGATTTGCATTTTCTTGAATAGTTTTCATAGATTTCATTGCTTTCGTTCATTGAACTATATTTTATTCTGAGCTTGGAAAGAGTGGAAGAGGTATTAATCATCTATTCATGGCAATACAGGTGATCATGCAATAGGCGTCGCACGAGCGGAGTCTTGAAGCACCATTTTTTCTTCTATCTCCCTACCAACTTGTGAGTGGCTATAATTCGATTTAGATGACCCTTCTTCTAAGTCTTCACATCTAAAATCTTGCCCTCTTGATTGTCCCGATCAAATGATACCATAATAACAAAAAGATGTCAAGATAAAATAGAATAGACTTGGATTAATTTATGCTTGTCAATCAACTTGTGAATGGTTGCCTTGTTGTATGCTAGTTCATTTAGAATGTTCTTCATCATGCTTCAATTTTAGTTATAATTTATATACTTCTTCTATGATTGTGCTATGTATAGAACATACCTTGCTATACAATAAACAGATCAGGAAGACTATGCAAAACAGATTATGCTATGTAACATGTCTCATGCTTGCGTTGCCTTAAACTGTACCGTTTGATAACTTAGTATTAGACGTCGTTTGGTCACGGACATCCATGCGCACGTGGTCGTTCCCCAATACCTAGCTATGCGGGAAGTTCTCAACCATGCCCTTTCTCTTGAACCGCAGTATCCTTCGGTTGCTGCAGGCGCTGTGCATACTTCCAATCACAAGCGCCATAGAAACGCGTGAGAAAGTAACGCTTTAAAGCGTCCTCATAACAACAGTCAACAAAAAGGGAACCCAGGGCCATACTATAATTTTTGTAAGAAACCAGGGCACACTATCGACGACTGTCACTTCAAGAACGGGTCATGCTTCAACTATAGTGGTCAAGGCCACCAATCAAAGAACTGTCCGCTCCCCTCCAAGCTTTGCCCTCAACATCCAAATTATGCCACATCACCTCAAGCCAACCGAACCACTTCGCAGCAAGTGCGTCGTCAAGCTCAAGGTCGGGTGTACACTTTGACACGGGAAGAGGCCCTAACATCAGACACCATTGTGTCAGATATATTATTTTTCAATAACATACCTACTCGCGTGCTATTTGATTCTGGTGCTACGTATAGCTTTATATCTACAAATTTTGTCATGAAAAACAAGATAGAAATGACACCATTATATCTAGACCTTAGTGTTAGCACCCTATCGGGTACGAAGATACCTGCCCGTTCAGTATGTTAGGACGGTCACGTCTGTATTGGGGGAAGAAAACTCTCGCTATATGTGTTAGTCCTAGATATTTGGGATTATGACATCATCTTAGGGATGGATTGGCTCGACGCTTGCTTGGTAACTATCGAATGTGCAGAGAAATGGATCATCTTTCGTCTACCTGGAGAGGCCAAATTCTGCTACACGAATGGTTCAGCAACAGATTCGTCAAAGACCTGCATGGTAATTTCTGCGATGTCAGCTCGGCGAATGCTACACTCTGGATGTGAGGGATACTTAGCGTCGGTTCGGGACACACAGCTGGATTGCGCAAACGTTGAGTATTCTTCCATTGTGGCGGAGTTTCCTAATGTATTTTTGAGCGAACTACCTGGCATGCAACCCGACCGAGAAATCAAGTTCACCATCGATACCTTCCCAAATACCCAACCGATTTCCATAGCCCCGTATCGAATGACCCCTGCTGAACTAAAGGAGTTAAAGTGCCAACTACAAGAACTGCTTGACCGTGGATATATTCGTCCGAGCGTGTTTCCTTGGGGCGTGCTAGTACTTTTTGTAAAGAAGAAAGACGGTACGTTGCGACTCTGCATAGACTATCGAGAGATAAATAAGGTCACTATCCGAAACAAGTATCCCCTGCATAGGATCGACGACCTCTTTGATCAGCTGCAAGGAGCGTCAATATTTTTGAAGATAGACCTTCGCTCTGGCTACCACCAATTAAAGATCAAGCCAGGAGACATGCCAAAGTCAGCATTTCGGACCCGCTATGGCCATTATGAGTTTTCTATTATGCCGTTTGGACTGATGAATGCTTATGCCGCATTCATGGATTTGATGAACTGTGTGTTCCGACCATTCCTTGGTGGTAGTATTCATAGACGACGTCTTAGTGTACTCGAAGAATAAGAATGAACACGCAGGTCACCTACGGATGGTGCTTCAAACTCTTCAAGACAATAAGTTGTTCGCGAAGCTAAGCAAGTGTGAGTTCTGGTTGGACATCATATATTTTCTCGGGCACATCATTTTCGTGGAGGGCATCTCAGTCGACCCAAAGAAAGTGGAAGCTATCGTGAAGTGGAAGAGACCTGAGTCGGCCAGCGACATTCGGAGCTTCTTTGGTCCAGTTGGCTACTATAGGAGATTCATAAAAGATTTTTCAAGGATCGCTTCACCTCTGACTCATCTCACTCGAAAATGAGTAACGTTCGCATGGCCGGACGACTGTGAAGCTTTATTTATGGAATTAAAGCAATGACTCATCTCAGCACAGATTCTTACTCTTCCGGACGAACCCGATGATTTTAAGATCTATAGCGACGCTTCAGGAAAGGGTTTGGGATATGTCCTTATGCAGAGGGACAAAGTGATAGCCTTTACGTTGAGGCAGTTAAAGCCTCATGAAAGGAACTATCCAATACACGATCTAGAACTTGCAGCGGTGGTGTTCGCGTTGAAGTTATGGCGGCATTACCTCTATGTTGTACCGTATAAAATCTTCACGGATCACAAAAGCCTCAAGTACCCCTATACTCAAAAGGATTTGAATCTATGATAACGACGTTGACTTGAAATCCTTATCAAATTTGACTTGATAATCAGATATACACCGGGCAAGGGCAATATTGTAGCTGATACACTGACTCGAGTGCTTGTTGGGAGCTTAGCTATCGATGACAGGCTGCGAAGGGATCTCGAAAGCTTGGGCATTATACTCTGAATTTGATACAAAAAGGAGGCACATATGGCTCAGTTGCGCCTCAAACCAGACTTATTGAAGAAAGTTAAGTTCACTCAGAAGGACGACATGTTCCTAGAGAAGATGCGAAATCTTATCTCAGCAGGAAAGGCGACCGACTTTTGCGGTGAGCACGGATGTAATGATGCGGGTGAAAAGAAGATTGTGTGTTTCTAACGATGCAAACCTCAGAAAAGAGATACTCATTGAAGCCCACTATGCAAGTTACACTTCACATCTAGGAGGTACGAAGATGTATCGAGACCTCCGTACGATATTTTGGTGGCACGGCATAAAAAGGGATGTGGCGATGTTTGTGTTGCAATGCATGGCTTGTCAGAAAGTAAAGGCCGAGCACCAGAAGCCGGGCGGAGAGATACAGAACCTTGCTATACCTAAGTAGAAATGGGAACACATAACTATGGATTTCATTGTTGGTTTGCCAAAGACGCAACAGGGGAATGATGTCGTCTGGGTCATCATCGATCGACTCACTAAGTTAGTTCACTTTCTGTCTATCAAAGTTACTTGGAGTGCCGACCGACTAGCGCAGATATACCTCAACGAGATCGTTCAACTCCACGATGTGCCCGTATCCATTGTCTCTGATCGAGATGTGTCACTACCCAATTCTAGAAAATAGGGTATATTTTTTTTATTTGATAAATAGTGTATTGTATTTAATTATTTATATTTATAATTAATTAGTGCTTGTCTTATTTTTATTTTGATTGTTTTAGGGTTTTGGCTAGCCTGGACCCATGTCGGACCCTAGTGGACCCATGTCCGACCCAGCCCACACCCTGGTGAGAATTATTTTGGGGCCTAGAATTATTATTTTATTTTTAGGAGGTTAGTTGGAGAGATTTGGAACTAGTTTGAGTGCATTTGGAGACCCGAAACCCAAAACCGAGTTACGGGAGGGCATTTTGGTCATTTGGACTTAGTGGAACCCCCTTTATTACCCATGGCCGGCCCCTACCTACCCATTTCTGTGAGAACACAGCAGCCCCCACCCGATCATAGCAAGCACAGCCCCCCTCTTCATATTCTTCACTTCTTCTTCTTCTCCACCTCTTCTTCCTTCTTCCTTCTTCCTTCTTCTCCAAGGTGAGTTCCCTCTTCCATTTTTCTTCTTTCTTCTTTCATTCCTTCTTCCTTAAGCTAACCCTAACCTTACATTTTCTCTAACCTAGGTGTGAGGAGCTTAGATCTAGTGTGAGAGCTAGAATTGGTGGCTTGGAGCTTGAGGGAGGTGAATTCTAGGGATTGTGAGACTTTGGCCTTGGGATTCCAACTCCCAAGAGGTAAAACCTAACTTTCCCCTTGCTAATTATTTTTGTGTAGTGTAATTAGTGTTGTAGAACCCTCTTAGACCCTAACCCTACCCGTAGGAGGAAGTTGGAACTAGTTTGGGTAAGTTTAGAGACTTTGACATTAGGTTTTGTGTCGAATTCGGGTGGAATCCGAATTTGGCCCAATTTTGGGTGATACCCTAGGTTAGATGGACCTAGGTAGACGTTGTCGGGTGTCTAGAGGGTGAGTGCGTGTCTCCGTTTGGACACGGGAAGCCGTGTCGCAGAGAAACGGACGTTTCGGGCGAAATTGGGGCTTTTCGTCATCGCCGATTCTAAGTGCGTGTGCGTTTCCACCATGGACCTAGAATCGACGCGGGAGCGCATTTTCTAGGATCTAGACATCGTGTAGAGCGCGTGGGTAAATTTTGGGCCGATTCCGAGTTCGTTTGGTGTGCGTTTCAGGAGGTTTTCCGAGCCGCGCACCACGTGTTCGTCGAAATAACCGAACGGCCATTTCGACTTGGTTTCCTCGTTTCGGGCTTGTACGCGCATTGGATTAGTATCGGGGAGTGTGTGCTAGAGTTTTCGGGCTATATTTTATATATTTTAGGGTATTGGTGAGTGTCGGGGTCGTTGGACGTGAGTAGGGCGTGTGGTTTGAGTGTTGTGTGCGTGGTTGTGTTTGTATTGATATGTGTCTATATATATATATATTATATATATATGTATGTGTGTTTATGTATATATATTTATATATATATATATATGTGTGTATTTATATTTATGTACTTGTATATGTATATGTCTATGTGTATATATATATATGTATATGTGTAAGTGTGCTTGTGTGTGTGTATGTATATATATATATATAGGTGTATGTATATATATATAGTTGAGAGTGTGTGTAGATATATATATATATATATATTAAGTGTATATATATATGTAGCTATGTATATATATTTATGTGTGTGTGTGTTGTTAGTGTTGTGAGTGTGTGTGTGTATTAGTGTGTGAGTGTGTTAGTGTGTGTGTTAGAGTGTGTAGATGAGTGTATATATATATAGATATCTAGTTATAGATATATAGATATATATGTATATATATATATATAGATAGTGATATATATATATGTATATATATGGATGTGTGTGTGTGTGTATGTGAGATGGGGGGGGAGGCAGCCACCACTGTGCAACAGCAGCATCAGCTGCTGCCCCCACAGCAGCAGCAACAAGGGGCAGCAGCAGCATCATCAGCTGCAGCAGCAGCTTTGAGAGCAGTAGCAGCAGCAATACGAAGCACAGCAGCAGCAGCAGCAGCAATGCCAGGGAGCAGCAGCAGTGCGTTGGCGAGGCGAGTAGCGAGGGATGGATAGCTAGCTAGATTAGAGAGATAGATAGGTAGTTGGATAAATAGGTAAGATAAGTTATGGATAATTAGATAGATAGATAGATAGATTGATATTGATAGATAGATAGCTAGGTATTTAGATAGATAGATAGATACTAGATAGGTAGATAACTAGATTCTTAGATATACCTATCTAAGAGATATAAATATCTATATGCCTAAGTTATATACATATATAGGTGTATAGGTAAGATAATGGGTAATCGGGTAAATGTGTGTGGATATCTATATACATAGGTATATACATACTTAGATATATATAAATATAGTAGATATCTATATTACCTAGCCTAGATTAATAACTAGGTATATAATTAATAGCTAGGTAGCTAGTTAGAGGGTTTTAGAGCGAAACCTCAATACCTTGAGATACCGAGGTATCTCGATACCTTGAGATATTCAAGGTATTGAGTTTCGAGCGGGGTATTTGAGCATTAGCCTAGGAAATGCTTGGGAGTGATTTTTATATGTTTATATATATATAATTACGCGTGCTAGCATAGGTTTTAGCGGGTTTAGGCGGGGTGCGTGGCCTAGGACGAGGTATCGGATACCGAGGGTATCCCGGTATCTCGATTAGGCGAGTTTGTGAGTTTAGTAGCTTAATGAGCTCGGTTTGACCTAGAATTTCAGGGGCACCCTAGTTTGACCTAGCTTTGACCATAATTGTCCCCGTTGACCGTAAAAGTCAACGTTTGACCTAGTTTTGACCTAGAGTTGACTTTTTAGACCCCGGGTTGACTTTTTGACCCGAATTTTACCGGTTTGACCCGTTCGACCTAGAATAGCCCTAGAAGCCTGTTTTTAATTATTTTATATCAGTTTAAATGCTTAGAACCCTGTTTAATTCTGCTTTTCGCATTAGGTCCTTGCGACACCGGTCCGGACCTCGATCCTCATCAGTTGCTCAGGATATCAGGCGAGTACCTACCTCTGATAGTTTCAATTTCATGATAGCGTTTATATCACCTGTTCTAGAACTGTAATACTTGTTTCTGACACATTATTACATGAGCTGGTACTAGTGGATCCCGTCATGAGGTGCTATCCCCCTTACCGTGTTCAGCGGGTACTCTATCACGTGTATTTCATCATGTGCTTCGGGTATTGATTATCATATGCTATCATGTGCTTCTTGTGCTCTCGCCTTCGTGTGCGCGAGCTATTATCATGTACGTAGCGTGTTGTGGTTGGATCCAATGGTATTAGTGGGGGAGGGGAGTAGTGAGTTGGTTATATGATCAAAGCCAAACAGTATTCATGTGTATGTCGGTTATGCAACTCACGCATAACGGAGTTATCGTAGTGACTTTCATGTGCAACCTAAGCCGATCATATAACGAACTTGTGCTCAAGGCACTTAGCTAGTATTCTTGTTTCTCACCAGCAGTTACTTTTCCACTAC
The DNA here is from genome assembly GCA_036927795.1 of Iris macrosiphon. Taxonomy (NCBI): domain Eukaryota; kingdom Viridiplantae; phylum Streptophyta; class Magnoliopsida; order Asparagales; family Iridaceae; genus Iris; species Iris macrosiphon. The sequence continues at coordinate 174,242 of JAYESA010000070.1, read as the reverse complement.
TTGTATTGTTCTCCAGTTTATATTACAGCTATTTATTGTGCTCCAGCATATATTTATTTCCTGTGCATCTTGATTACTTTTCTATTGCTCGTCATATACACCTTACCATGCATTTGGAGTTGCTTTCAGAGTTATGTACTTCGCTCCAGTCCTGACTGGACATATTTTTTCCAGAGGATCCTGAGGACTATTGCCCTACGTTCTACGGGCCTGGTATTGACGACTGTTGTGACCCTGAGATCGAGGAGGAGTGCGCCGAGGAGACGCCGATAGCACCCTAGTTAGCTAGGTGGGTTTCCTGGGTTTTCCTTGTGGTTTGTATTTTGGATAACTGTACTTATTCTTTTGTGCTTCTGTGAGATGTTGTAGCTTTTAGACTTGGACTGTATTATTTTGGATTGTCTTGCTCTCTTGGTTCTGGTTTTCTTTGTTTATATCATATCGTGCTTATTTCTTCCCCTAGATTTTGTGATTGAGATTCATATATATATTGCGTGGTTGCCCTCCTTCGGGAGAAGATTATTTTGATATATATATTGCGTGGTTTTGCCCTCCTTTTGGAGAGGTCATGCCGGATTTTTCAGTGAGATATAGATATATATGGTTGACCTAGAACGGACCTTTACAGCGTTCTACCGCCGATTCTGCGGCGTAGGCTGGACGTACCCACGGCTCATGCCCGATTTTCGGGTGCGGGTCGTGACACGTTTTTGGTGGTGGCCCATGCAGGTCTCTGCTTTTTAGTTTACCTGCTATAGGATATAGGATATAGGCTGAGAGAGAGTGTGCTCAATCACAACTAGGACCCTTCCTACTTCCTTTTGCTATCTTTAATTTTTCTGAAATTGTTTTCTTTTGCAATATCACTGTCCTTCTTTGATGTTATCGTTTCTTGCACTGTATTGACTTCTTTTGGTCTGTGTTCAGGATGCCTCCGAAGACCAGATCTCAGCGCACCGCCCCAGCAGCTGCCACCGAGAGGTCTGCCACCTCTCGACCTGCTCGACTTCCGGCAGCCGCTACCACTCCACTCGCCACTCCTGCGGTTGAGGGAGCGTCAGTTTCTCTCGGAGATCCCCTTACTCCAATTGATCCGAGAGCTACCCCAGTTGTCCCGGTGGTACCTCCTCCACCACCGCCTGCGCCAGTAGATGCTACGCAGTTGTTCGCATTCTTCCGAGAGATGATGGATGCGCAGCACCGCCAGGCAGATGTTTTGAGGATGGGCATCGAGAATGCTCATCAGGTGGCTTTGACAGCTGTCGACAGAGTGGCTCAGACCCAGCCACAGCCAGAGCAGGCTCAGTATCCTAGGCCGGGTACTATCATCGATTTTCAGAGGATGCGGCCTAAGGAGTTCCGCGGCACAGAGGGGATCCTGTATGCCGACGACTGGATCGAGCATATAGAGGGCATCTTTAGGCTGGCGATGATCCCAGCCAGCATGCAGATAGAGGCAGCGGGCAGCCAGATGTTCGACCTTGCCCTCACTTGGTTCCGCACGGATACGCGGATAGCAGCTCCGGGATTGACTTGGGATGCTTTCAAGAAGCTTTTCAAGGAGAAGTTCTTCCCGGACGTGGCTCTCAGTGCCTTAGAGAGTCAGTTCGAGGTGCTCGTCCAGGGGAGTATGCTAGTGGATGAGTATGCAGCGGAGTTCTGCCGTCTGGGCAGATTTGTTGAGGGGTTGTCAGAGGCAGCGAAGGCGCGGAAGTTCCGCAAGGGCTTAGCCATGGCGGTCAAGTCCTTGACTAGGAGCGACCGCGAGGCGACCTTCGAGCAGATTGTCAGCGACGCTCAGAGGGCTGAGGATAATTTGGAGCTGAAGACGAAGAGGGGCAGAGACACTTCCGGAGCAGGCAGTAGTGCAGGCCCGGCCAAGAGGCCATTCCAGCAGACCCAGCAGCACCAGGGTCAGGGTCGGGCGCCCTTTCGGCAGGCGCCTCAGCAGCAGAGGCAGGGTCAGCAACAGGGCCAGAGGCAGCCCATCGTTTGCCCTTTCTGTAGGAAGCCAGGGCACGGATGGGACATATGCAGAAAGAGGCTGGGTAGATGTTTATTGTGTGGCGCCGCAGACCACCAGCTGAAGGATTGTCCTTCAGCGCTTGCCCGTACAGCTCAGGGCGGAGGAGCCGCTCAGAGGGCACCAGCCAGAGCACCTGCAGCGCAGCAGAGTGGTCAGCCTTTGCAGACTCAGCAGCAGAGGTTCGCCCAGCACCAGCAGCAGCACCGAGGAGGACAGCAGGGGCGAGCTTTTGCCCTGACAGTGGACGAGGCCGAGCCAGTTGGTGATGTTATCTCAGGTTCTGTTCTCCTTGATTCCATTCCAGCACTTGCTTTATTTGATTCCGGTGCTTCCCATAGCTTTGTGTCTGTATCTTTTGCTGTTAGACACCATCTTGTTGCTGAACCTTTAGCTAGACTCTGCAAGATCACGACCGGGGGTGGTATCATCCTAGTCCGTGATGTTTGCAGAGACCGGAGAGTTACCTTGGGAGGCCGGGAGTTGAGTGTGTGCCTACTCGTAATGCCACTTCCGAGCTACGATATTGTACTCGGGATGGATTGGTTGAGTACGCATTGTGCTAGTATAGATTGTCGTGGAGGCAGAGTTTTGTTCAGTCCGTTGGGTGAGCCAGAGTTTCAGTTTGCCAGAGGAGCAGCGGAGCAGACCGAGGGAGTCTTCTGCGGAGCCCTGGTGGTAGAGCCGAGGTCGCTACATCCACTGATAGAGGAGTATATGGATGTCTTTCCGAAGGAGTTGCCAGGGTTACCCCCGGACAGAGACGTGGAGTTCTCTATAGACTTGGTGCCAGGCGCGGAGCCGATATCCCAGCACGTCAATAGAGTCAGCAACAGTGAGCTGGTAGAGTTGAAGAAGCAGGTGGATGAGCTTCAGGACAAGGGATTTATCAGATCTAGTTCTTCTCCGTGGGGTGCTCCGGTACTTTTTGTGCCGAAGAAGGATGGGTCGATACGGATGTGTATCGACTACAGGGCTCTGAATAACCTCACAATCAAGAACAAGTATCCGCTGCCGCGTATTGATGATCTATTTGACCAGTTGAGCGGAGCGAGGGTATTTTCCAGGATTGATCTGAGGACAGGCTACCACCAGGTGAAGGTCAGGAAGGAGGATATTCCGAAGACAGCTTTTCGGACCAGATATGGACAGTATGAGTTCTTGGTGATGCCGTTTGGGTTGACCAATGCCCCGACAGTGTTCATGAATCTGATGAACAAGGTGTTCCATCAGCATCTGGACAGGTTTGTGGTGGTGTTTATAGATGACATCTTGGTGTATTCGAAGACCCCAGAGGAGCATTAGGAGCATCTGAGGATAGTGCTGGAGACTCTCAGGAAGGAGGAGCTTTATGGAAAGCTTTCGAAGTGTGAGTTCTTCCTTGACAAGGTTGAATTCCTTGGTCATGTGGTGACTGGAGAGGGTATCTCGGTGGATCCGAGAAAGATCGTGGCAGTTGAGGCATGGAGTGCTCCGAGTTCAGTAGCCGAGGTCAGAAGTTTCTTGGGACTGGCAGGCTACTACAGGAGATTTGTTCAGGATTTTTCCCGGATTGCAGAGCCGTTGTCCAGGCTGACTCGGAAGGACGTGGAGTTTGTTTGGTCAGAGGAGTGCCAGATCGCCTTTGATGAGCTGAAGAGGAGGTTGACGACAGCTCCAGTGTTGACGTTGCCATCAGGTTCTGGAGGATTCACTATCTATAGTGATGCATCGGGGAAGGGACTGGGTTGTGTGTTGCAGCAGAATGGGAGGGTGATTGCCTATGCTTCCAGGCAATTACGTCCTCATGAGAAGAACTACCCTACCCACGATTTGGAGTTGGCAGCGGTCATTTTTGCTCTGAAGTTGTGGAAACACTATTTATACGGAGAGCGTGTGGAGATCTTCACAGACCACAAGAGCTTGAAGTATGTGTTTACCCAAAAAGAGCTGAATATGAGGCAGAGAAGATGGTTGGAGTTGATGAAAGACTTTGACATATCATTGCAGTACCATCCAGGGAAGGCGAACGTAGTTGCGGATGCATTGAGCAGGTATCCGGTGGCTATGTGCCTGACTACAGATCGTTATCTTCTGGCAGATCTAGAGAGCTTGGGCATTGAGGTGATAGTGCCTGGAGTTGAGATGCAGATGTGGGGACTGCAGATTCAGTCAGAGTTGGTAGACTGGATCAGGGCTACACAGTTTGAGGATGAGTCCCTGAGGAGCATCAGGGCCCAGGTTCAGATGGGTTTAGCAGACGACTTCACCATTGCTGATGATGGTTCATTGCGGCACGGTACCAGGTTGTGTGTGCCGAGTGGGTCGTTGCGCGAGGAGGTTCTCCAGGAGGCGCATCGATCCCAGTACTCTATGCATCCCGGTGCCAACAAGATGTATAGAGATCTGAGACAGCATGTATGGTGGTACGGGATAAAGCAAGAGGTAGCGCGCTTCGTATCCCGATGCTTAGTGTGCCAGCAGGTGAAGGCAGAGAGGCAGAGGCCAGGAGGTTTACTCCAGCCGTTACCCATTCCGGAGTGGAAATGGGAGCATGTGACCATGGATTTTGTTTCTGGACTTCCCCGTTCTCCAGGCGGGAAAGATGCAATTTGGGTCATCGTGGACAGGTTGACCAAATCGGCCCACTTTCTACCATTCAAAGTGGGTACGTCTACAGAGAGACTAGCAGAGATGTATGTGCGCCAGATAGTCAGACTGCATGGAGTTCCAGTGAGCATAGTATCAGATCGGGACAGTCGCTTCATTTCGCATTTCTGGAGGAGTCTGCAGGCTAGCTTGGGCACCCAGCTCAAGTTTAGTAGTGCGTATCACCCACAGACGGATGGTCAGTCAGAGAGGACCATTCAGACACTTGAGGACATGCTTCGGACCTGTGTTTTGGATTTCAGAGGCTCTTGGGAGGATCACTTGCACTTGGTAGAGTTTGCTTACAACAACAGCTACCAAGCCAGTATCGAGATGTCACCTTTTGAGGCATTGTATGGACGGAGGTGTCGCACTCCGTTATCATGGGATGATGTAGGTGAGAGAGCTTTGCTTGGCCCGGAGATGGTGGTTGATGCAGCGGAGAAGGTCAAGCTCATTAGAGATAGACTTCGGGTGGCGCAGGACAGGCAGCGGCATTGGGCCGATAGCCACCGGAGACCTTTGGAGTTCGAGGTATAGCTTAGAATCTAGATTTTGTTCTTGTGTTTGCTTGTGATTGCTTGTTTTAGACTAAGTGCAGAGACCTTGTTTGTGCTAGGTTGGAGATCTGGTGTTCCTGAGGATTTCTCCGACGCGGGGCACTATTCGCTTCGGTGGAGGCGGGAAGCTTAGCCCACGTTTCGTTGGACCCTTCCGTATCCTCGAGAGGGTCGGCGCCGTGGCGTATAGGCTTGAGTTGCCGCCTACGCTGGAGGGAGTTCATGATGTGTTCCACGTGTCGCAGTTGAGACGGTACGTGGCGGATCCCAGTCACGTACTGGATCACTCGGAGATCGAGGTGGGCCCCACCCTTAGCTATCCAGAGCAGCCGGTGGAGATTCTGGATCGGCGGGAGAAGGCGTTGAGGAACCAGACTATTCCCTTGGTTCGCGTCGCGTGGAGGCATCACTCTCCAGGAGAGTCGACCTGGAAGAGGGAGGATGAAATGCGCGAGCGATACCCTTATCTCTTCGAGCCCTGAGGTATGGTTCTTTCTTTGCATTCCTGTCCTAATTTCGTCTTTTAATTTCGAGGACGAAATTATTTTAAGGAGGGTAGACTTGTCACTACCCAATTCTAGAAAATAGGGTATATTTTTTTTATTTGATAAATAGTGTATTGTATTTAATTATTTATATTTATAATTAATTAGTGCTTGTCTTATTTTTATTTTGATTGTTTTAGGGTTTTGGCTAGCCTGGACCCATGTCAGACTCTAGTGGACCCATGTCCGACCCAGCCCACACCCTGGTGAGAATTATTTTGGGGCCTAGAATTATTATTTTATTTTTAGGAGGTTAGTTGGAGAGATTTGGAACTAGTTTGAGTGCATTTGGAGACCCGAAACCCAAAACCGAGTTACGGGAGGGCATTTTGGTCATTTGGACTTAGTGGAACCCCCTTTATTACCCATGGCCGGCCCCTACCTACCCATTTCTGTGAGAACACAGCAGCCCCCACCCGATCACAGCAAGCACAGCCCCCCTCTTCATATTCTTCACTTCTTCTTCTTCTCCACTTCTTCTTCCTTCTTCCTTCTTCTCCAAGGTGAGTTCCCTCTTCCATTTTTCTTCTTTCTTCTTTCATTCCTTCTTCCTTAAGCTAACCCTAACCTTGCATTTTCTCTAACCTAGGTGTGAGGAGCTTAGATCTAGTGTGAGAGCTAGAATTGGTGGCTTGGAGCTTGAGGGAGGTGAATTCTAGGGATTGTGAGACTTTGGCCTTGGGATTCCAACTCCCAAGAGGTAAAACCTAACTTTCTCCTTGCTAATTATTTTTGTGTAGTGTAATTAGTGTTGTAGAACCCTCTTAGACCCTAACCCTACCCGTAGGAGGAAGTTGGAACTAGTTTGGGTGAGTTTAGAGACTTTGACATTAGGTTTTGTGTCGAATTCGGGTGGAATCCGAATTTGGCCAAATTTTGGGTGATGCCCTAGGTTAGATGGACCTAGGTAGACGTTGTCGGGTGTCTAGAGGGTGAGTGCGTGTCTCTGTTTGGACACGGGAAGCCGTGTCACGAAGAAACGGACGTTTCGGGCGAAATTAGGGCTTTTCGTCGTCGCCGATTCTAAGTGCGTGTGCGTTTCCACCACGGACCTAGAATTGACGCGGGAGCATATTTTCTAGGATCTAGACATCGTGTAGAGTGCGTGGGTAAATTTTGGGCCGATTCCGAGTTCGTTTGGTGTGCGTTTCAGGAGGTTTTCCGAGCCGCGCACCACATGTTCGTCGAAATGACCGAACGGCCATTTCGACTTGGTTTCCTCGTTTCGGGCTTGTACGCGCGTTGGGTTAGTATCGGGGAGTGTGTGCTAGATTTTTCGGGCTATATTTTATATATTTTAGGGTATTGGTGAGTGTCGGGGTCGTTGGGCGTGAGTAGGGCGTGTGGTTTGAGTATTGTGTGCGTGGTTGTGTTTGTATTGATATGTGTCTATATATATATATATTTATATATATGTATGTGTGTTTATGTATATATATTTATATATATATGTGTGTATTTATATTTATGTACTTGTATATGTATATGTCTATGTGTATATATATATATGTATATGTGTAAGTGTGCTTGTGTGTGTGTATGTATATATATATATATAGGTGTATGTATATATATATAGTTGAGAGTGTGTGTAGATATATATTTATGTAGATATATATATATATATAGGTGTATGTAGATATATATATATAGGTGTATGTATATATATTTATGTGTGTGTGTCTTGTTAGTGTTGTGAGTGTGTGTGTGTGTGTATTAGTGTGTGAGTGTGTTAGTGTGTGTGTTAGAGTGTGTAGATGAGTGTATATATATATAGATATCTAGTTATAGATATATAGATATATATGTATGTATATATATATATAGATAGTGATATATATATGTATATATATGGATGTGTGTGTGTGTGTATGTGAGATGGGGGGGGAGGCAGCCACCACTGTGCAACAGCAGCAGCAGCTGCTGCCCCCACAGCAGCAGCAACAAGGGGCAGCAGCAGCACAGCAGCAGCATCAGCTGCAGCAGCAGCTTTGAGAGCAGTAGCAGCAGCAATGCGAAGCACAGCAGCAGCAGCAGCAATGCCAGGGAGCAGCAGCAGCGCGTTGGCGAGGCGAGTAGCGAGGGATGGATAGCTAGCTAGATTAGAGAGATAGATAGGTAGTTGGATAAATAGGTAAGATAAGTTATGGATAATTAGATAGATAGATAGATAGATAGATATTGATAGATAGATAGCTAGGTATTTAGATAGATAGATAGATACTAGATAGGTAGATAACTAGATTCTTAGATATACCTATCTAAGAGATATAAATATCTATATGCCTAAGTTATATACATATATAGGTGTATAGGTAAGATAATGGGTAATCGGGTAAATGTGTGTGGATATCTATATACATAGGTATATACATACTTAGATATATATAAATATAGTAGATATCTATATTACCTAGCCTAGATTAATAACTAGGTATATAATTAAAAGCTAGGTAGCTAGTTAGAGGATTTTAGAGCGAAACCTCAATACCTTGAGATACCGAGGTATCTCGATACCTTGAGATATTCAAGGTATTGAGTTTCGAGCGGGGTATTTGAGCATTAGCCTAGGAAATGCTTGGGAGTGATTTTTATATGTTTATATATATATAATTACGCGTGCTAGCATAGGTTTTAGCGGGTTTAGGCGGGGTGCGTGGCCTAGGGCGAGGTATCGGATACCGAGGATATCCCGGTATCTCGATTAGGCGAGTTTGTGAGTTTAGTAGCTTAATGAGCTCGGTTTGACCTAGAATTTCAGGGGCACCCTAGTTTGACCTAGCTTTGACCATAATTGTCCCCGTTGACCATAAAAGTCAACGTTTGACCTAGTTTTGACCTAGAGTTGACTTTTTAGACCCCGGGTTGACTTTTTGACCCGAATTTTACCGGTTTGACCCGTTCGACCTAGAATAGCCCTAGAAGCCTGTTTTTAATTATTTTATATCAGTTTAAATGCTTAGAACCCTGTTTAATTCTGCTTTTCGTATTAGGTCCTTGCGACACCGGTCCGGACCTCGATCCTCATCAGTTGCTCAGGACATCAGGCGAGTACCTACCTCTGATAGTTTCAATTTCATGATAGCGTTTATATCACCTGTTCTAGAACTGTAATACTTGATTCTGACACATTATTACACGAGCTGGTACTAGTGGATCCCGTCATGAGGTGCTATCCCCCTTACCGTGTTCAGCGGGTACTCTATCACGTGTATTTCATCATGTGCTTCGGGTATTGATTATCATGTGCTATCATGTGCTTCTTGTGCTCTCGCCTTCGTGTGCGTGAGCTATTATCATGTACGTAGCGTGTTGTGGTTGGATCCAATGGTATTAGTGGGGGAGGGGAGTAGTGAGTTGGTTATATGATCAAAGCCAAACAGTATTCATGTGTATGTCGGTTATGCAACTCACGCATAACGGAGTTATCGTAGTGACTTTCATGTGTAACCTAAGCCGATCATATAACGAACTTGTGCTCAAGGCACTTAGCTAGTATTCATGTTTCTCACTAGCAGTTACTTTTCCACTACTTGTATTATTCTCCTGTTTATATTACAGCTATTTATTGTGCTCCAGCATATATTTATTTCCTGTGCATCTTGATTACTTTTCTATTGCTCGTCATATACACCTTACCATGCATTTGGAGTTGCTTTCAGAGTTATGTACTTCGCTCCAGTCCTGACTGGACATATTTTTTCCAGAGGATCCTGAGGACTATTGCCCTACGTTCTACGGGCCTGGTATTGACGACTGTTGTGACCCTGAGATCGAGGAGGAGTGCGCCGAGGAGATGCCGATAGCACCCTAGTTAGCTAGGTGGGTTTCCTGGGTTTTCCTTGTGGTTTATATTTTGGATGACTGTACTTATTCTTTTGTGCTTCTGTGAGATGTTGTAGCTTTTAGACTTGGACTGTATTATTTTGGATTGTCTTGCTCTCTTGGTTCTGATTTTCTTTGTTTATATCATATCGTGCTTATTTCTTCCCCTAGATTTTGTGATTGAGATTCATATATATATATTGCGTGGTTGCCCTCCTTCGGGAGAAGATTATTTTGATATATATATTGTGTGGTTTTGCCCTCCTTTTGGAGAGGTCATGCCGAATTTTTCAGTGAGATATAGATAGATATGGTTGACCTAGAACGGACCTTTACAGCGTTCTACCGCCGATTCTGCGGCGTAGGCTGGACGTACCCACGGCTCATGCCCGATTTTTGGGTGCGGGTCATGACAAGATGGACGATTCTTATCATGCTTCTGGGAGAGCCTTCAGTCAGTAATGGGGACGAAGTTAAAGTTCAGCTTCGCTTACCATTCTCAGACAGACGGCCAAATAGTGCGGGTAAACCAAATCCTCGAAGACATGCTACGGCTCTGCGCCTTAGAATTGAAGTCAAGTTGGGACATGCATCTACCCTTAGCCGAATTTGCATACAATAATAGCTATCAATCCAGCATTCAAATGGCACCGTATGAGGCATTGTATGGGCGAAAGTGTAGATCCCCTACCTATTGGGATGAAGTTGGTGAACGGCAAATTCTTGGCCCAGAGCTCGTAGAAAAACCTTCTAAAAGATTTGCTTGATCCGCGAACGACTGAAGGTACCACAAAGTCGTCAGAAAAGTTACTCAGACACGCACTGTCGACATCTTGAGTTCTTAGAAGGCGATCGAGTATTTCTCAAAGTCTCGCCCATGCGAGGAGTTACCGGGTTTGGAGCAAAAGGGAAGCTAATTCAAAGATTCGTCGGCCCGTTCGAAATACGTAAGCGAGTCACCTCAGTCCCATATCAGATTGCCCTGCCACCGTCACTATCTGAAGTACACGATATCTTCTACATTTCACAGCTTAGGAAGTATGTGTACGACCCGAGTTATGTGATAGATCTTGATCAACTAGACTTGAAGGCGGACTTGACGTATGTTGAACACCCTGTACGGATCTTGGTTCACAAGGAGAAACTGCTTCAAAGTCGTTCGGTTCCTCTCGTGCGCGTGCTTTGGAGAAATCATTCGGTCAAAGAATCGACCTGGGATCTTGAGTCTGAGATGAAGGAAAAGTTTCCTTCATTATTTCATAGTGGTAGATTTTATTCCTAAGTTTGTGGACGAAACTTTCTATTAGTTGGTTAGGATATGGTGTCCCGTTCTCCCTTTTTGGGGAGCACGGCTAAGAAATACTTTCGGTAACGTTCGATCGGGATATATTGAATCAAGATCTTTTTCTTGTTATGGATTTGCTTCTTCGGAATCGATTTCCATATTCAATGGACCGTGCCCCAAGGATTGACTTAGCGGCAGAGTCAAGAGGGACCTCTCCGCTGCAAGTTTTCTTGCCTAGTTTTCATTGTCGCCTTATTGCTTTTATGCTTTTGAGTTAGTTTTTGGATTTGCATTTTCTTGAACGATTTTACTGGATTTTATTGCTTTCGTTCGTTGAACTGCATTTTATTCCGAGCTTGGAAAGAGTGAAAGAGGTATTGATCATCTATTCGTGGCAATACAGGTGATTGTGTAGTAGGTATCGTATGAGCGGAGTCTTGAAGCACCATTTTTCCTTCCCTCTCTCTACCAACTTGTGAGTGGCTATAATTCGATTTAGTTGACCCTTCTTCCAAGTATTCACATCTAAAATTTTGCCCTCTTGATTTTCCCGACCAAACGATACCATAATAACAAAAAGATGTCAAGATAAAATAGAATAGACTTGGATTAATTTATGCTTGTCAATCAACTTGTGAACGGTTACCTTGTTGCATACTAGTTCGTTTAGAATGTTCTTCATTATGCTTCGATTCTAGTTAGAATTTATATACTTATTCTATGATTGTTCTATGTATAGAACATACTTTGCTATGCAATAAACAGATCAGGGAGACTATGCAAAACAGATCATGCCATATAACTTGTCTCATGCTTGTGTTGTGTAAACACCCTAATTTTCAGAATTTAATTTAAAATTTTATTAATTATTATTGTAGAAATTTTTTTATTATTTTTAGTTAATTATAATAAATGTTCTTCATGGATTTATATTTTTGTGTAATAAATTCATTATTAAAATAGTACAAAAATTATATTTTTGGTTGTATAATTAATAATAAAGTATTGTGTAATTTTTCTGAAATTTATTGAGCTCCAAAACTAAATTTTTTGATAGCTAATTGAATTGTTTTAATTAAATCAACCTAAACCAACCCAAACCAAACCAAACCGAACCATCCTAGACCAAACCAACCCACCCCTACTCGAATTCGGATCCGAACCAGACCTGTACCTGCAGACCCGGACCTGGCCCGCCCCCTTCACCTTTAAAACCGCAACCGACCCCTTCACTTCCCCTTCCCCCAACCGACGTCGACTTCCTCCCTTCCCCTCCTTGTAACGGCCACCTCGATAGCCTATAAAACCCACAGCCAAGCCGACCCTCACCACCAACCAACCCTCCCCTATTTCAGACCCTCGCCGCCGCCGTTAGCTATCGGACCGCCGTGCGCCACCGCCGCAAAGTAGCCACCGCGAGTCGCTAATTTTTGAGCAGCAGCAAAACAGTAAGGTATGCTACTTTCCACTCCCGTATCTCTTTGCACAGTTATCCAAATGTTTACCCGTTGAATCCTATGCGAAGACCACATGACCCTCTTGAACCCTGTATAATTAGTTTGGGGTATCATGTCCTGTGTCGGTCGTAATTTACGACGCAAAACAGAAAAAATGACCCAAATTGAAGTTCAAAAAACTATCCCAAACACCCATGTTCATGGCTATTTTTTCTCCAACCTAGTTAATATTTTTAAATTCTACTTAAACAATAATTTAGACAACATAATTGATATTAAATTTCTTTAAATAGTTTATTTTAATTTGTTGTATGCTGTATTTTATTCGCGGTTGAAGTTGACCAAAAACTTGGTTTTCTAAACCTGAATTTTCTTGAAATGAGGTACGTCCTGCTAAACGAGGCGAATTTGACGTATGTAAATTGCATCAAAAGGTGTGTATCGTCAACGCGAACGTGTGAGATTTTACGAAAGTTGATTTGGATATGCGTGCACACCGAAATCAACGTGCGTCCGTCGAAAAGTCCCGTATCGGCATGTTCTGACACTCGTCATAATTTTATGTGTGGTTAACGAAACTTGTACCAACAAATTCGTAGCGTTATGCTAGTCCTGTGACCCAAGTTTGGTTTGGTTCTGAGAACGTTGATGAAACCCCATTTTATGGGCCCCACGGTTCTTCTTGACGGACGATTTCGTGACCTGCTCATCGGAATCCAGTTTTGGACGTTCCGTTGGATTTGTATTATCATTTTGGACTCGTAGACATTAAGTTTGATAAATTTAGAAAACTTTGTCTTTGGCATATTTTTCGGTGTGAAGTGGACCATATGTAGACCCCGCTTTGACCAGAAATTGTCAATTCTACCCCTGTGTTCAAATTGGACTTATGGGTAGTCAATCCTAGCTATTTTATGTATTCTGAGAGTGATGGTAATATTTTTTAACATCCGGAGGCGTACCTAGAGATTTCACTTTTACAGGAGCAACTAAAGGAATTCAGAACCCAGGCAAGTGTACCTTGCCAACTTCTAGTAAATTTTGTGATAATATTTGCTTGAGTTATTTCTATATACTTATGTATTGTACCTGTTCAACTTAGGACCGTGAGACGTTGCTTAGCGTCCGAACAAGATTCGGGTGTCGACGTCGTACGCAGAGTCGTGTAACGTCACTTAGAGAGTTGATACCACGATCCTATATTTTTACGTGCTTGCTTTACCAAGTACGTCATACCGTAGGACACTTGACACTATTCATGAGACAATCTTTTCTGAGTTATTCATGATAATTCTGTATAGGCTTACAGGATTCGTGACATAATATTTACATATACATAGATATCATTATGACTCGCTGTACTAGCTAGAGGTCATGATCTTGCGTGTTATGGACATGAGACATCCTGGACATGAGATGTGTGATTACATTGGGTGGAGAAAGACACACAAGCTACGGGCTGATTACATACATATATATTTATTATTACGGTGCTTTAGTCTCTGTTCCAGAGCTTGGCCCATTACGTGATATTACTGCTACCAGCTCCCCGACACAGAGCTTGTAATGGTCTCAGCCTGAGTACTAGTGATGCTCTTATTTATATTTTATATAGCTGGTTACATAGCTTACTCTGAGGATCTATTTTTATATATACTATATTTTATTTGGCTTGAGTTATTCTTGTACCTTGCTATGTCCCCTAAGGACCTGGATCCGGATTATGTCCCCAGGTACAACAGAAGAGGAATACCCCGAGATATACGGGACAGGAGCTAACGCTGGAGCAGTACTGGCACCAGAGGACGAGATTGTGCCAGAGGATTTCTCCTGAGTATTCTGTTATATACTCAATTATTTCTACTTCCAGTTATTCTATATCTTGACTCTTAGATTATTGTATTAACTTATTATCGGGTTGTTCCCCGAGACACTTTTTATTGGGACTTGTTGATGGACTAAATTTTTTTATATTGATTAGTCTATCATATTAAATTGTGTTTACTTTCTGTGGTGAGATTAGAATTAGACTGTGACATGTATTGTAGATCATTGTATTTGTTTTACAGCTTAAGTGCACTCTAATGGGTCCATTAAATTGGGTTTGTCGATTGGAGTTGTGTTGCTGGCCATTGCCACGTGGCTAGTCCTTCAGTATTTTGGGACTGGGGCGTGACATGGTTTTTGTGGTGACCCATGCAGGTCTACGACTATATTGCTTCGGTTTTAACTAAGGAACCGAGCAAGCCTGCGATTAGGATAAATTATAGGATCTCATCCACTTGTTGATCTGTTCTTGACCTCTATATCGACTTTAAAATAATTTCTTGACTTACATCCTGTCTTGATTCCTCTGTGCGATTCTCATAGTTTAGTTTGTATGCAGAGTAATAGACCCACGATCCGGCGACGAGACTCCCGTAGGTACACCACAAGGTGATGTGGTCACCTACGATGATGGAGTGACACCATTGGGTGGATGTCCATCCCCTCAACAAAGCAATCAAGAAGATCAGCACGCCTCGAGGTTCCGGCGAGACGATATTCCACCATCGTCGTAGTTTACTCCACCAATGCCCATTTTTCTACCAGGACAGGCTATGGGTGGACAGCAGATATTCCAAATATTCTACGCAATGATGCAAGCTCAACAACTGGTTCATCAAGAGGCTCAGCGTCACGAGGCAGAGAACTTGAGGAACAGCCTAATAACCGCACTGGACCAGGCAAACCCACCAGCTAGGCGACCATCGACGGAATCTATCACTAATTTTCGCCAGCTGAAGCCCCATATCTTTTCTGGCAAGGAGGAGCCCACTGAAGTTTATGAGTGGCTCACAAACACTCAATACCAGTTGGAAGCAGCTAAGCTTCCAAGGGAGCGATGGATGACTGCCATCAGGATGCAGTTGAGGGGCAATACATATCATTGGTAGCTATCTGAGGAGAGACGGCTCAGACCAGACCGAGTCACTTAGGAGGAGTTCTCTAGACTCTTCTAGGAGATGTATATTCCAGCCATTGCCAGAGCAGAACTTAAAGATAAGTTTAATAGCCTCATTCAAGGCAATATGACGGTAGAAGAGTACAATGCAGAGTTCATCTGTTTGAGCCGCTTCGCCCCTACTTTGATTTCGACAAAAGAGGAGAAAGCGGAGAAGTTCTTCGACGAACTTAGCTTTGAGCCACAGAGATTGATCATATTCGTTGCACCTACTTCATACACGGATGTCCTTGCAGTAGCACGACGCATGGAGCGCGTCACCAGGAGAGAGTCCAGCCTGAAATGATCGTTCATATCAGCATCAGCCAGAGAACCACAAGGGGAGTCTGCAAAGCGACCCCAGAGGAATCCACCATAGAGAGCAGCATCAAGAGCCACATCCCTTCCTACTTGTCACTACTGTGGTAAGGTAGGCCATATCGAGAGGGAGTGTAGACGTAAGTTGGGACTATGCTTGATTTACGGATCCAACCAACATTTAGCCAAGGACCGCCCTGAGCGTCGAGAGGGAGCACCGATGGTAGATTGACCAGTTTTACCAGCACTGAGACCAGTCCAACAACCACCTAGGCCAGTGTATCCAGCATTGGGAGCACCACAGATAGGAGTTGGAGAAGTTCGACCACCAGCTCTATGAGGGTATCAGCCGAGGCCACCCTTGGCACCACAGGCAGCACTATTCCAGCAGGCTCGGCAGCAGAGAGGACCAGATCATGGACGAGGACAGGCATTTGCATTGGCTATTGAAGAGGAAGCTACTACAGAAGAGGTCATAGCAGGTACTATATTAGTAGCTTCATTACCTGTTGTAGCTTTATTCGATTCTGGAAAATCGCATTCATTCATAGCTGCTAGCTTCGTATCCACACATAGAGTAGCTACCACACCCCTTCCGAAGACTATGAAAATTCTTACGAGAGGCAAAATTTTCCTAGTTAGTGACATTTGTAGATCTTGTTCGGTAGTAGTCTGTGGGAGAGAGATGCGAGCTCAATTCTTGATCTTTTCCATGCCGGATTATGATGTTGTACTTGGTATGGACTGGATCAGTCAGTACCATGCGACTCTAGATTGCCGGCTTGGACGGGTTATATTTGGACCACCTGGATATCCAGAGTTTGAGTTTCTTCGGGGAGCCAAAGAGCAAGGTGTTCAGCCTACACTTAGGGTTCTCTCTGTAGAAGGGGAGTCCGAGTACCCAAAGGTTGTATCTGAGTTTGTGGATGTATTTTCAGATGATCTTTTAGGCTTACCATCTGATCGGAAAATAGAATTCATAATATACTTGACTCCAGGAGCGGAGCCTATTACTTCATCTGTGTACAGGCTAGCACCGAAGGAGTTAGTGGAATTGAAGGAGCAAGTTGATGATCTTCTGGAGAAGGATTTTATTCGGCCCAGTATTTCACCATGGGAAGAACCCATACTATTTGTGCCGAAGAAGGTTGGGACGCACTACTAGAAAAAGCGGAATTAGCGATGCATTTTAGCGACTCCATGTAAAAAGGTCGCTAATGAAAGATAAATTAGCGACTCCATGTAAAAATGTCACTAGACATCGCTAAATGACGATATTTAGCAACGTTTAGCGACTTTTATTAAGATTTTAAAAGATTAGTCGCTATAAGTTCAATTAAGGTCGTTAAACGTCGCTAATATGTCTAATTTAGCGACGTTTAGCGACGTATTTAGGGACGTATATATTAAAAATATTTAGCAAAGTATTTGGCGACGTCTGTGACGTCGCTAAATTTATTTTAGCGACATTTTTATTTGACGTCGCTAAACGTCGCTAAATTTTGGTTAATTAGGGATCAGTTTTCTTTTCCCCCATCTGTCGAAATTTTTGAAAGTTTTAAAAAACTTCCGATTTCCCCCACCCACCCTCTCCGGCGACCGGCTCTCCACGGCTGTGGCTACTCCGACATCCCCCTCCTCCTCCTCGAGCTTTAGGTAAGCCCTGACTCTCTCTCTCTCTCTCTCTCTCTCTCTCTCTCTCTCTCTCTCTCTCTCTTACAGGACACACATGTGACACTGACACAACACACACTTGACAGAAACGACACACACACAGACACTGACAAACACACACGACATACACACACACACACACACACACACTCACACTGACACTGATACTGACACGACACACACACACACACACACTGACACAAACACTGATCAGGACCTAGGGTTAGGGTTAGGTTTTTTGACCTGGGGTTAGGGTTAGGGTTAGGGTTTTTGATCAGGATTGATTTCTATACATCTATTTTATTCAATATTGTCAACTATTAGTTTATTCATATTATATTTGATCTATTGGATGTGTCCATATGAATTGGGGTTGGTATCATGGTGGTGTGGTGTATGGAGGATGTATCCTAGAGTATCTTGGTGTTGCACACCAAATATTTATGAATTGGACTAGTGATTGTGTGTGTGTGTGTCTATTTATGCCTTAGAGTATCATATGATATGTATATGTAAATTGGTGTATTATCTATTTGCATATGAGAGAGTATATGCATATATAGGTATATCTCGATATATATATATATATAGGTATATAGCTACTATTATCTGTGTTGGTATTTATAGTGTCTTCTAGCTGTACTTGATGTGGGAGAGGGTAAAAGAGTCGAGTTGTGTGTGGGTGTCACTACTGAACTATGAGGCTTCAGGAACTGAACTCAATTCAGTTTGGCCTAATGCATTAAGCAAGCTGGCAATGTGTTGTAGTGGTGTCGGGTTGGCACTGTGAAGAGGGGATTGGTTCCTGTCATCTTCTGCAGTGGGAGAGTATTGGTGCACACTTGAGCAGCATCAAACACATACATGCTTGAGCAATGGCAAGGCAGCAGCAAGCACAGCTGTGAGCCATAGCAGTAGCTAAGGGCAGTTGAAAACAACTAAGTGAAGGGAAGATTTAGCCACTGCAGCAGCAGTGCAAAGTATCAGAGGTTGCAGACTTAGTTAGGGTCTGCAGGCATGTGTTTGGGTTAAGGTATAGCCAAATATCGGGTAGGTGTTCACAGGTCACTTGTTGCATGCCAATACAGCCCTTAACTGATACTAAAGTATCAGTTCCGCTATTTGAGACTCATCTATATATATAATCATTTAACTGGTAATAGGGGATGTGGGTGTTGCATGACTTGGGGACACAAGTATTAAGGAGTGTAATGTTAATGGCATAGATAGGTGATCAGTGGTGTGAAGATGTCTGTGGGTGCAGAGACATTTCAGCAACAAGTAGAGTACAGACCTGTGTGATGAAGGATTTAATTGGCAAGAGTGATCAGTGCAGTGCAGTTCAGTTAGAGCACAACAGTGCTGTGAAGTAAACTGATACTGTGGTATCAGGGAGGAGTGACTGCTATGGGTTGTAGTCCAGTGAGCAAGTATAAGGATGAAGTGCAAGGCGCCAGGCCAAGGGGTTGCAGTTTGAGAGTGCAGAGTATTCAGGTAAGAGGCTCTCAGTGTGGATAGTAGAGTACTTAATATCAAAGCAGAATATCCTAGTAGTCAGTATCAAGTGGGAGTAACAAGTGACTGGGACCAAGGTATTATTGTGACATACATTTATGAGCTAAGATGTGAGTTGGGGTAAGGTAGGATATTAGTTAAGTTATACTAGTAGTATTTAGTATAGCTAATATTAACTAGTATACTTAGTAATAACTAGTATTAGCTAGGCATTAACTAGTATAAACTAGAATACATGAGTACGACCTAGAAGACATAGTGTAGCAAGGTATTAACCTAGTATTGACTAGTATAAAGTAGTATGGATCTAGAAGTGGCTTAGAAACATCACCATTAACTAGTTAACCATGTTTATCATTTCAAAACACTCATTAACATTTATATTCCATATCTAGGGCTCTTGGACTTTGATAAATGAAAGTATGTATTATATCAGTTATGAAATAAAAGTATTGCTTATTTTAGACTTTGATAAATGAAAGTATGTATTATATCAGTTATGATTTTTATAGTACGGTTAAGTTATGAAGTTAGGTGATAACCCATTGTATGTAATGATTTATATGATACATACTGTCATTTTTGCAGAAGTATCTAAAAATGGATATAAATTACTATTTGCGTCATCGTTTGTGGATATACAACCATCATCCTGATGATATGTGCGGTGTGCGAGATAAATTCATTGAGGGTGTATAGCAGTTCCTGCAGTTCGCTAAGGCGTTCCCTCAGTACATGGACGGTACCAAAATTAAGTGTTCGTGTGTGAGATGTCGCAACAGGAAATATCATCCAGAAGTGGAAGTTACATATCATTTGTACTCGAAGGGCTTCACGCCAAATTACTATCAGTGGACCGCACACGGAGAACTTGTATCTCTAGCATCGGAGTCGTAGCCCTATGTGGAGCCGTATATGGATGTCCACGACCACGATACTTACGACGACAGGTTGGTGAACATTGTTTATGATACGGCGGGACCTAGTTTCAATCCGGACAATTATGATGTGGTGGGACCTAGTTTCAATTCAGAAAATTATGATACAGCTGAGGAGGCACCGAATGCCGATGCTGCAAAGTTTATGGAGTTGCTGGAGAATGCAAGGACTCCACTATATCCTGGTTGTGAGGATCATTCACCGTTAGAGGTGGTTACAAGATTATTGAGCATCAAGTCCGATTTTAACATGTCGCAAGAATGCTATAATCAACTGTTAGATTTGATTATAGAGATCTTGTTCGAGGGTGCAAAGTTGCCTAAAAACTTCTATCGATCTAAGAGGATGGTGAGATCGCTTTGGATGGGATACGAGAAAATTGATGCATGTCGCAACAGGTGCATGTTGTACTACAAAGACGACAAGGATGAAGATGCGTGCAGATTCTGTGGTGCTAATCGCTACAAGACCACTGTTAGAGAAAAATCTGTTGGTGCAAGGAAGCCTACCGATTCGATGTACTACTTGCCTTTGACGCCGCGGTTGCAGCGGTTGTTTATGGTTAAGGAGACTGCAGAAAATATGAGTTGGCACAGGCGAAAACAGATCGAAGGAGTATTGTATCATCCATCCGATGGAGAAGCATGGAAGCACTTTGATCGAGAGTACCCACATTTTGCCGAAGAAGCGCATAATGTCAGATTGGGGCTCTCCTCTGACGGATTTACCCCATTCGGACTTTCGGGCTCCCAGTATTCGTGTTGGCCTGTGATCGTCACTCCGTACAATCTACCACCTTGGATGTGCATGAAGACTCCGTATATATTCCTAACCGTTATTATCCCAGGTCCGAACAATCCGAAGAGGAACATCGATGTGTATTTACAGCCTTTGATAGATGAGTTGAATCAGCTATGGGAAGTAGGTGCCAACACGTATGATATTTCTAGAAAGCAGAATTTTCAGATGAGGGCAGCACTTATGTGGACCATCAACGACTTTCTGGCCTATGGAATTTTATCGAGATAGAGCACCCATGGTCGTCTCTCATGTCCGTATTGCATGGACCGTACTCAGGCTTTTCTTTTGAAACACGGAGGCAAACCGTGCTTCTTCGATTGTCATCGACAATTTTTGCCGAAGGATCATCCGTACCGGAGGAACCAGAATACTTTTCGTACGGGAGTTATGGAGAAGGCCAATCCACCGCCAAGGTGGCCTGGATACACGATATGGGAAGAGGTAAAAGATTTACCAAGTGCTATCGAAGAGCCTGCTAAGGGGTACAAGTGTGACGAATTTGGTTGCACCCATAACTGGACGAAGAGGAGTATATTCTGGGATCTGCCATATTGGAGCACCAATCTGATCAGACATAACCTTGATGTCATACATCAAAAAGAATGTGTTTGATAACATAATTAATATTGTAATAGAGGTAAAGGGGAAGACGAAAGATAATCCGAAGGCCAGGTTGGACTTAGAAGAAATATGTAGACGTCCTGTATTGCATTTGATAAAGGAGGGGAATAGAAAGTTAAAGCAACCTAAGTCAGTTTTCTCACTGGAGAAAGAGGATAAAGGTAGACTTTGTAGGTGGATTCAGGGTCTAAAGTTTTCAGACGGGTACGTGTCAAACTTGAGAAGATGCATCGACCTCAAGGAGAACAAACTGGTGGGTATGAAGAGCCACGATTGTCATATATTCTTGGAGAGGTTAATTTCGATTGCATTTCGGGAATTCTTATCGCAGGTCGTTTGGGACCCATTGACAGAGCTGAGCATATTCTTCAGAGATCTTTGTTGTACTAAGTTGCTCGTCGATCGTCTAGAAAAGCAAGAGAAGGACATTGTGGTAACACTATGTAAGCTCGAGAAGGTGTTTCCTCCTGGATTCTTCGACTCTATGGAGCATTTGCCAATTCATCTTTCCTATGAGGCACGTGTTGGTAGTCCTGTAGGTTATCGGTGGATGTACCCCTTCGAGCGGCATCTGAATCACCTAAAGAGAAAGGTAAAAAATAAGGCACGGGTTGAGGGCTCTATTTGTGAAGCTTATGTTCTCGAGGAGATTATAAACTTTTGCTCGACGTATTTCAAACCGCATGTTGCTACTAATAGGACGAAAGCTCCGAGAAACGGTGACGCATATCAGGAATCTAATGATGCAATACTCAAAGTATTCAATGCGTCCGAAAAGCATTCGGGAAAAATAAAGAAGAGATATTTTAATAACGACGAGCTAAGGGCTGCTCAATTGTATATATTACTCAATTGCGACGAGGATAAAGTGGAGAAGCTAGAGGGGTAAGTAATTAATACGTCCATCTCAATGTAATAGTATAAGATACTATTATGCTACTACTTAGCAGTTGCTTCATTATTTTTTAACACATATAATGATGAGTTGAGGTCGGTTAGACCCTACATAACAGACGAAGAAGTAGAACAAGATATGAGATGCCATTTTTCTTCTTGGTTGAGCGCATATGTAAGATGCTTGGTAATTACTTTTTATTTCTGCACTTGCAAAATAAATAACTTACTATCGCTACTTTGGTATTTAGGTCGATCGTCTAATAACAACCGAGACTGAATCTATTAGAACTCTAGCCAAGGGACCAATTACTGCCGTAAAAATATGGCCAAGTTTCTGTGTGAATGGGTTCAAGTCAATAAATGCTCCTATCAGAGACAGCTTTCTGGATCTTGATTCCACGAAAAATAGTTGTTTGTGTATCAAATCTTCGAACTACAAAGACGTCAATCCGGGCAATAATTTTTTTGGCATCTTACGAAAGATTATAGAGTTGACATATAATTATGGCACAGAACCTGCTAATATCGTGCTATTCAGGTGTGAATGGTTCAATCCGATTCAAGATCAAGGTTAGAAAATTGACAAGCATGGCCTTGTGGATATAAACAACAAGCGTAGATATCAAGGCTACGAACCATTTGTCCTATCAAGTCAGGCTCAGCTCGTATACTTCACAACTTATCCTAAACGGGGGACAGCGAGGTCGGATTGGTGGGCAGTATGCAAGACTAAAGCTAGAAATAGCTTTGACATTGACGAAATATCTTATCAGGAGGACGATCTACCTCTTGTAACAAATATTGTAGATATGGACTCAACGGAAGTTACTCATTACACGAGTAATAATGTAAAAGATGTAGAATTATCTGAAGAGGAAGATGAAGTAGATAAAAGTGAAGACGAGGAGAAGGAAGAGGAAGAGGAGGACGAGGAAGACGAATAAGATGAATTTTCTGAAGATGATTGAAAATAAAATATATTGCATGTAGAATGTAACTATATTTTGACTGTAAAATGTAGATCAAGGTTGGAAAATTGACGAAGTAGATGTACTATTTTAATGAATATATGTATTATATTTTGACTGTAGAATGCTTTGAGATATGCATCACATTTCGACTATAGAATGTACTATATATTTGTGTTTCTCTATATTCATCATATGTTATTATCAGATATGACTGGACGACACGGAGGATTCGGCAGGTCCCGAGGTAGACAGAGTGCTCCTCCGGTACTGCCTACTGTTGGTTCCGGATCATCGTCGCCCAGTACTCCAGTATATCGATCACTCACATCTCCGACTGTTGGGACGAGTAATTCCAGGCGTGATAGTACACCCTCGTCCAGTGTTCCTCCTGCTGACGGAACCATGGGGACAGATAAGCATGTCGAGGAGGTCGTGCCCACGTTGTCCCAGCATCACCGAGATCCTCCATACGCACCTCCGGAGGAGACGAGGACAGAGATTTAGGCCGACGGTACAAAGTAAGTCAATTAGATGGTTTAGTATAATATATATCGTGTATTTCTTTATTCATCGTATATTGACTTTTTCAGTATTCTAAATAATTATCTCTATATAGATATCGTCCATCGTCGGTTCAGAGACGCATGGGCCAATTTCTGAGGAACAACTACGGTGGCCCTTGGATCAACTACTCTGAGGCTCCGGAGGAGAGGAAGGCATTCTGGTTTGCGCACTTCCAGGTAAAATTATATTAAATAAATCCTCTAATTTATGCATATTATATAACTTATCCGTGATGCTCACTTACTAAATTATTTATTGTAGCAAACGTATTTCTATCCTCCGTACCGGGCCGAGTTGATCGAGCGGCTCTTTCCTACCGTTGCCGCCAAGCTTATCCGAGATGCTCTGGATGACCAGAAGGCTCATGATCGTGCTAGAAAACCGATCCAAGGTTGGATCACGCCTGAGCAATGGACTGCGATGAGGGCTAGATTCGACGATCCGAGCTACAAGGAAAGGTCTGAGAAGGCCAAGGCGGCTAGGCGGAATACTGCCAAGTGGTGTGGTAGCTCAATTCCGATGATGGAACATTTTTGTCGTTTGGTATATTTTTTCTTTTAAAATATATTATTTTAATATAAGTACCATAAAATGGTACTTGGAAAAAATGTTTAAGTTTAGTACTAAATAATATATTTTTAACAGGTACAGAGGGGTGAGGATGCAAACATGGTGACCGTCTTCTTGGCCACCCATCGCAAGGACGAAAATCTCATTGATGAGAGGGCCTCGCAGACCTATGTAAGTATTACTTTACTTTATGTTAATTTTAATATAACTTAGGCAATTATCGAGTTTCCAAACCTTTCTAGGCCGAGTATCTTAGGCTGCGTGAGCGGGCGACTGCTAGTGCACCTACACCTGGAGAGGCTGGTACTTCATCGCAGCCCGCTCCAGCTCCGTCGGCGGACGACCTGTGGGTGACCGTAGCTGGTGGTCTCCAGAGGGGTACGTACTACGGTACGGGCTCCTATGGCGCCCTAGTTGCGACATAGTCATCTACGGCCTCCCCGACAGCTGCGCATTCCACACATCCCTCGCAGTCGCAGCCCTCGCAGTCGTCGGCCAGAGTCCAGGAGGCCGTTGACCGTCAGATTGTGTCTCTCCGTGATGAGTTGCTGCAAAGGATGGAGGAGTAGCCCCGGTCCCAGCCGCAGGCGGATGATCCGACGCTCATCGCACAATTTCGATATGCTCGACCGCATCATGACAGAGCTCCGGGATTTAAAAAATAATATTAGAGCCTCGACAGACCGCAACATCATGGAGCTGCAGGCGTCACAGCTATTGATGGGCGAGAGGCTGACGATGATGCAGGATTCAATGGTTCATAGCAGTACGAGGCTGTTATCTACCATGGATTCTTACAACCAGCGACTCGTAGACTTGGAGTGGGTACGGCCTCCTGATGCACCTACATCGACACAGACTCCACCGACGTCACTGCCTTCTCCATCGACATCGGTGTCAATTCCACGGGACGAGTATGAGCAGTTCTTATCCTTCAGGCGCGCCGGTGGTCAGCCTCCTGCAGATCCGCAGTAGTATAGCTAGTTGCTGGATATTTATATTTTTTTATTATTTAGGATGCGATTGTATGGATATAAATTTGCCATATTCTTTACGATGAGATTTGCTGGATGCTTTCTTTTCTTTAAATTTTATTATATTATTCATATTAAATATGTTATTTTACCGGTGTTGAGTGTTCAGTGCCTATTTTTCCCTATTTTTTTCCAGTTCAATGATACAAGTTGCAATATAATACACAGTCCCTGTACAAACTCAAATATACTGAATTATAATACACATACTCTCCCTATCTCTGAGCACATTAAGACCAACACACAACACAGATAGTACTGTCTTAATTCACTGATATTCACACAGTTCCTAATATATTTTGGTTTACAACTGATGACTGATACTTGGCCTGTATTTACCCAGTGCACTAGAATTTTCCCCTTGTTGCTGCTACTGTGTCCCTTATTCAATTATTTCTACTACCATTATATACCTGATAATGAACCCAAGGGGGTTGGCAAACCCAGAAATGCAATTCAGTATTATTTTTTTATTTTTTTTTGTAAAATTAGCGACATTTTTAGTGACGTTTAGCGACGTTTAGCGACATTCATATACGTCGCTAACTACATCTCTAATTAGCGATGCTGTTACATGTCGCTAATGACGTCGCTAAAGAAGTCGCTAAAATCGTCGTTGTACGTCACAAAATGCTGACGTGGCAGTAATGCCAGGTCATTAAAGACGTCGGTGTAACATCGCTATATAAGTCGCTAATTAGCGACATTTAGCGACTTTATTAAACGTCGCTAATTAGTGATGTTGCGTCGCTAAACGTCGCTAAATGTAGCGACACATTAAAGTCGCTAGAAATGTCGGTATAGCGACATTTAGCGACATTTTTTGTTTTAGCGACTTGCTTTTTTCGACTTCTTTAAAACGTTGCTAATTATGTCACTAAACTTACTTAGCGACGTTTTTTGGTCATTTAGCGACGTTTTTAGACATCGCTAATTTGACTTTTTCTGGTAGTGACGGTAAGCCTGTGTATTGACTACAGGGCACTGAACACTGTAACCATCAAGAACCAGTATTTCTTGCCACGTATTGACGACATATTCGATCAGTTGAGTGGTGCTAGTGTATTCTCAAATATTGATCTTAGATCTGGTTATCATCAGATTATAGTGCGGAAAGAGGATATACCAAAGATAGCCTTCAGGACCAAGTATGGACACTATGAGTGCTTAGTTATGTCGTTTGGTTTAACCAACGTGCCAGCTGTGATCATGAGTTTGATGAACATATTTTTTCATCAATACTTGGACAAGTTCATGGTAGTGTTTATTGATGACATCTTAATATATTCCAAGAGCCACGAAGAGCACGAGAAGCATCTCAAAATCGTGCTAGAGACGCTGAGACAGGAGAAGCTATACGCCAAACTCAGTAAATATGAGTTTTGTATGGATAGGGTACCTTTTCTGGGACATATCATCTCGGGAGAAGGACTTTCAGTTGATCCGGAGAAGGTTATTGTAATTGAAACTTGGCCCACACCTATATCAGTTGTGGAAGTGAGAAGTTTTCTCGGACTTGCTGGATACTATCGGAGGTTCGTGAAGAATTTCTCAAGGATTGCGGAGCCTATGACACGGTTGACGCGTAAGGACCAGGAGTTTGCATGGACGAAAGATTATTAGAAGGCCTTTGAGGAGTTGAAGAGGCGATTGACGACAGCACCGGTCTTGACTCTTCTTTCAGGATCGGGAGGATTCGTTATTTATAGTGATGTGTCAGGCAGTGGACTAGGATATATTTTGATGCAACATGGAAAAGTTATCGCTTATGCATCGAGACAGCTGAAGGTTCATGAGAAGAACTACCCGACGCACGATCTTGAGCTAGTTGCAGTAATATTTGCATTAAAGATATGGAGGCACTATCTTTATAGAGAGAAGGTGAAAATCTTTATTGATCACAAAAGTCTAAAGTATGTCTATACTCAAAAAGAGCTCAATATGAGACAGAGACGTTGGTTAGAGTTAATGGTCGATTTTGATATAGATTTGCAGTACCATCCGGGCAAGACGAATATCGTAGCAGACGTACTCAGCAGGAAGTCCACAGCTTATTTCTTGACGATGCAGCCCCAGCTATTAGAGGATCTACAGGAGCTTGGAATAGAGGTTATTTTGCCAAGGCAGAGTGGGCTGTTGGCGAATCTTGAAGTTAAGTCATTACTAGTGGAGAGGATTAAGGCGGCATTACCCACAGATGCTAGGTTTCAGAGACTTAAAGAGAAGACAGAAGCCAGCATGCAAACGGGACTTCGAATCCATGAGGATGAGACGTTAAGATGCGAAAATTGCCTATATGTTCCGAATGGGGAGTTGAGACATGAGTTGATGACTGAAGCACATAGCTCCATGTACTATATTCATCCGGGAGGTATGAAAATATACCGAGATTTGAGGTAGTACTATTGGTGGCATGGGATGAAGAGAGAGATTGCACGATTTGTGGCAAAATATTTGGTTTGTCAGCAAGTTAAGGCCGAGCATCAGATAACCGCTGGTATGTTACAGCCGCTTCCCATACCCGAATGAAAGTGAGAACATATCACTATGGATTTTGTTACAGGATTTCCAAGAAGTCCTAGTGGGAAGGATGCAGTCTGGGTTATTATGGATCGACTCACCAAATCGACATATTTCTTGCCGTTCAGAGTTGGACAGTCCACGAAGATTCTAGCCGACATGTATATACGACAGATCGTAAGATTACATGGAGTACCGGTTTGTATTGTGTCTGATCATGACTCAAGATTCACATCCCATTTTTGGCGAAGCATGCAGGAGAGTCTTGGCACCCGACTCAAGTTCAGTACTGCTTACCATCCACAGCCGACGGTCAGTCGGAGCGCACGATTCAGATTCTGGAGGATATGCTGAGATCGTGTATGTTAGACTTCGGAGGGTCTCCGGAAGACCATTTTTACTTGGTGGAGTTCTCTTACAATAACAGCTACCAGGCGAGCATTCAGATGGCACCTTTTGAGGTAGTATACGGCAGGAAGTGCAGGTCATTGATAAGTTGGAGTGACGTTGGCGAGCGTCAGATACTCAGTCCGGAGTTAGTGATGCAGACAGTTGAGAAGGTGAAGCAAATTTAGAGTCATCTTCGTGCAGCTCAGGACAGACAAAAGCATTAGACTGACATACAACGCCGACCTTCGGAGTTCAAGGAAGGAGAACATGTATTCTTGAGGATCTCACCTACTCGAGGTACTATACGATTCGGGAGCAGATGCAAGCTAAGCCCGAGGTACATTGGGCCGTTTGATATTTTGGAGCATATTGGTGATGTGGTGTATCGTCTTGCATTACCCCCATCTCTAGAGGGAGTGCATGATGTATTACATGTCTCATAGCTGAGGAGGTATGTGAATGACCCAAGTCACGTAGTTGATCATTCTGAGATTTCAGTGGGACCTAGCTTGAGGTATGAAGAGTAGCCAGTTGGGACACTTGACATCAGTGCGAAGATATTACGGAGTCCGACGATTAGATTGGTCCAGGTAGCTTGGAAACATCACTCCCCCGACGAATCTACTTGGGAACAAGAGGATATCATACGCCAATGTTATCCTCACATATTCGAAGATGCAGGTATGACCTAAGAACTACCTATAAGTTACCATGATTATTTTTAAATTTTCTTAGTATTTAATTCTTAATTGCGAGGACGCAATTCTTTTAAGGTGGATAGATTATAAACAACCTAATTTTTAGAATTTAATTTAAAATTTAAATAATTATTATTGTAGAAAAAAATTATTATTTTTAGTTAATTATAATAAATGTTCTTCATGGGTTTATATTTTTTTGTAATAAATTAATTATTAAAATAGTGCAAAAATTCTATTTTTGGGTGTATAATTAATAATAGAGTATTGTGTAATTTTTCTGAAATTTATTAGGCTCCAAAACTAAATTTTTTGATAGCTAATTGAATTATTTTAATTAAACCAACATAAACCAAACCAAACCAAACTGAACCAAACCGAACCATCCTAGACCAAACCAACCCACCCATACTCGGATTCGAATCCGAACCAGACCTGTACCCGCAGACCCGAACCCAACCCGACCCCTTCACCTTCAAAACCGCAGTCGACCCCTTCACTTCCCCTTCCCCCAACCGACGTCGACCTCCTCCCTTCCCCTCCTTGTAACGGCCACCTCGACAGCCTATAAAATCCACAGCCAAGCCGACCCTCACCACCAACCAACCCTCTTCCATTTCAAACACTCGCCACCGCCATCAGCCGCCGGACCGCCGCGTGCCACCGCCGAAAAGTAGCCGCCGCGAGTCGCCAATTTTCGAGCAGCAGCAAAGCAGTAAGGTATGCTACTTCCCACTCTCGTATCTCTTTGCACAGTTATCCAAATGTTGACCCGTCGAATCCTATGCGAAGATCACATGACCCTCTTGAACCCTGTATAATTAGTTCGGGGTATCGTGTCATATGTCGATCGTAATTTGCGACGCAAAACAGAAAAAAATGACCCAAATTAAAGTTCAGAAAACTGTCCCAAACACCCATGTTCATAGCCATTTTTCCTCCAACCTAGTTAATATTTTTAAATTCTACTTGAACAGTAATTTAGATAATATAATCAAGATTAAATCTCTTTAATTAGTTTATTTTAATTTGTTGTATGTTATATTTTATTCGTGGTTGAAGTTGACCAAAAACTTGGTTTTTTAAACCTGAATTTTCTCGAAATGGGGTCAAAAAGTGTGTATCGTCAATACGGACATGTAAAATTTTGTGAAAGTTGATTTGGATGTGCATGCACACCGAAATCAACGCATATCCGTCGAAAAGTCCTGTATCGACATGTTCTGACACTCGTCATAATTTTGTGTATGCTTGTTGTTTCGCAACAAAACTTACGCCATCGAATTCTTTGCGTTACGCTGGTCCTGTGACCCAAGTTTGGTTCAATTCCGAGAACGTTGATGAAATCTTATTTCATGGGCCCTACGGTTCCACTTAATGGGCGATTTCGTGACCGGCTCATCGGAATCCAGTTCTGGATGTTCCGTTGGTTTCGTATCATTGTTTTGGACTCGTAGAAACTAAGTTTGACGAGTTTGAAGAACTTTGTCTCTGGCACATTTTTTGGTGCGAAGTGGACCACATATGGACCCCGCTTTGACTAAAATTTGTGTCACGCCCCGGTTCCATGGATAAGGAACCGAGACAAGTGGCAATGGCCAGCAGTGTACTTCGACGGGCATTCCAATCCAATGGGCGCGTCGGAGTACACTTAAGCTGTAAAGTATAATGAATAACCCAACTCGTAACACAAGTATACTCAACTAAATCTCATCCACAGGCAACAATAAGAGCACAGTAGAAGTAAATACAACGAATAATGTGCATGAAGGAAATATCCAAATAAGTATCAAGTACAAATACTAGAGTAGTCACACGGGGACAAACCTGCTAGTATAAATATGCTGGAATGAAAGTAAGCAATAAGATAACTTGGGACGGCAGCAGGTAACTAGGTAATGATACCGTCCCAAGGAAAGAGTCACTACCAGCGATCAGGCGAAGTCCTCAGGAATGACCTCGTCCTCGGCAGTGAGTACAGCTGCTGGATAGATGTCCGGTCCGTACTCCTATGGGTAATCCTCGTAACCTACACCTGGAAGGGAACCAGGTCCTCAGAGGGACGTAACAAGGTACAGAAATACAACATGCCAGGTAAAAAAATAGTACAAGTGCAACGACAGGGTAATCTAACATAACCAAACAAGTGTGACATAGTTTAAAGACAATGTTCGACGCGTGGGCCATCCAAAATAAAACCGTAGCTCCGGACACGAAAACACACGGCACGTACCACAGCTCCGGGCAAAGAGTCACATGGGTGAAACAGCTACACTAGATACAGGTATCAGTACAAAATACTACATATGTATAAGCGCGTGCAGAGTAGCCCAAACGTCTAGTAACTGTCTTCCCCTTCCCAAGCGGTGAACGATTGTGCGTTGAACCTGAACCTCTAACTACAGTCTCGACGCACAGAATTAACTCAACAGATGCGACCCTAAGGTCATCCCAGTCTCTGGTCATGATGTCAGTATCAGGAAACAGGAATCTGGCACGATCACGGTGTATAAATGTGTCCTAGGGTATCGATGTACTCAGGAACGTGCATCGAGGTGCTATAAAGCATCTAGCAATTATACTAAGATGTTACGTCGAATGTCAACACCCGGTTGTGAACCGGACACGGAGTATCGAACATCAACATAAATATGCGCACGAAGTACATAAAGAACAACAAGTATCTGTAAACTAAAATACAGGGTGGCAGGGTACACTTGCCTGCGTGCGACTGCTGATGACGGGGTTCTGGTACCGCGTCCAAGTCCTCAGGTCCCGCAGTACCTAGAGATGAATCACAAACCAGAATCAATAATCTATTTTACGACAGACAGGGGTGCTACATACATCTACACCAAAACTCAGTCTCAGCTACGACTCACAGGGACAAGTCACTAGGGGGGTTGACCACAGTTGACTATCGGTACGATGGTCAAATCAGCTAATCATCGGTACTCTCTCCTCAATTTAATTCCCCGTAAATAAACTAACATTTTTCCACCATGTACGATACATCCTGATTAGTTGGCTCCAAGGTCAAAACTCTATTCTCCTCGAGTACATATTTTAATTAAATTGCGATAATTTATGTAGAAGCCAACCCTAATTTCCATCCAAGTACCACATCCAAATCCATCTTCATAAAACATAAGTTACAAGGTCACTACACTAAATAAACCCTAAAATATGTTAACACCACCTCAAGTCATAAAAATCCATTTTCGCATTAATCATCATTAGCCTTAGCCAATATAAACCTTAATCCCGTAGTTCAAGTATTATACTACACTAATCATTTACATCAACACTACATAAACACTAGAAATATATTAACCTCATTAACCACAACCTCATCCATATTCATATTTAATCTTCATTAACATAATCCTCATCCATGTTAAGTTGATCAAATAAATCATCGATGCGCGACAGTGGATACTTGTTCTTTATCGTTACAGCATTTAGCGCCCTGTAATCGATACACAAGCGTACCGTCCCGTCCTTCTTCAGTACAAACAGAATGGGTGCTCCCCATGGAGATACACTAGCCCATATGAAATCCTTATCTAAGAGATCATCTACTTGAACCTTCAGCTCAACCAACTCCTTCGGTGCTAGTCTGTAAACGGGGGAAGTAACTGGCTCGGCTCCTGGAGTCAACTCTATAGTAAACTCAATCTCTCTATCAGGTGGCAGTCCTGGGAGATCCTCTGGAAACACATCCTCAAACTCTGCTATAAAGTGAGGGTACGTCGGTTCACCTTCTGCAATGTGTGTCACTAGGGTAGGTTGGACACCATGCTCTCGGGCTCCCCGAAGAAACTCAAACTCTGGGTGATCTGGGGGTCTAAAGATGACACAACCACGATGGCAATCTAGCATTGCGTGGTATTGGCTCAACCAATCCATGCCTAGGACAATGTCATAGTCCGACATAGAGAAAACCAAAAATCGGGCACACATCTCTCGCCCGCAGACAACTACTGAACATGATCTACAAGTGTCGCTAACAGGTACTATTCCACCTCCCGTAAGGATCCTCTTAACCTTCGAAAGGGGTACGGTGGCTATTCTATGGGTAGCCATGAAACTAGCATCTATAAAAGAGTGTGTGGCACCAGAATCAAATAGGACTACTACTGGTAATGAAGCTACTAAGATTGTACCTGCGATCACTTCTCCGGCTGTCTCAGCCTCCTCTATGGTCATAGCATAGGCCTGTCCCTGTCTCGGTGCCGGTGCCCTCGGCTGCTGCTGTTGAACCTGCTGGTATCGATCTCCCTGTGGGGCTAAGGGTGGCCTCCTCTGGTTTCCCCCTGGTGCTGGTGGTCACTGTGCTCCAGCTCCTGCGTAAGGCGGCCTCGGTCCAGAAGGTTGCTGATAAGGTCTCCGCACTAGCAGGGCTGGCCGGTGAACCATCTGTGCTGGAGCCCTCTGATCTGGGCAATCTTGGACTGCATGCTGGTCTGATCCGCATCTCAAGCAAGCGCCCAGTCTCCGTCGACAGTCCCTCAATATATGTCCCTTCTTTCCGCAGAAATGGCAAGTGGGAATGACTGCTCCCTGCTGTGGTGCTGCCCTTTAGTGTTGCTGCTGTACCAGAGGACGCTTCGCAGGTCCTCCCTGCGGGGCTCGGACTGCTGATGTCGACGCATAGGAGCGTTTCTGGCTGGCCTCCATCTTGTTGATGTGGTCCTAGCGTCGCGCTGCAAGTAGTACCCCGGAGTAAGAGGTGGGGGCTGTGGACCCGATAAGCCTCTGGGTCTCATAACTCAGGCCCTCATAAAACTTCTCGGCCTTCGCTTCTTTAGTGGGGATCAGGTATGGTACAAATCTGCTCAGGCGGAGGAACTCAGAATTGTATTCCTCTATAGTCATACTCCCCTGTCTGAGGTTCTGGAATCTGTCCCGAAGCTCTGCTCGGGCGGTAGAGGGTATGTACATCTCCTGGAAGAGTCTAGAGAACTCTTCCCAGGTGGCACGATCCGGTCCCAAACGCTGCTCCTCAGAAAGCCACCAGTGATGAGCGTTGTCGGTGAGCTGCATCCTGACAATCGTCATCCATCGGTGTCGGGGGAGGTCAGTAGCCTCCAGCTGGTGCTGTATGCCGGTGAGCCAAGCGTGGACCTCCTTCGGCTCCTTCGTGCCCGCAAAAGGTTGCGGCATCAAACGACGGAAGTTTTTGACAGACCCTCGCGTTGGCTCGTATGCTGGTGGTGACGCCTGCCCCAAGGCCGTCACGATGCTCTCTCTCAGAGTCTCAGCCTGGTGCTGCTGGGCCTATATCATCGCATACATCATTTGGAACATATGGGTTCCATCCATCGGTTGTCCTGTGGGGAATGGCATAAAGGGCATCTGGGGCGGGAAAGGTGGAGGAGGTGGTAGCTGCTGCTCCTCCTGACTCGGAATCCTCCGATCCTCAGGTCCTGCCTGATGTGGAGTCTGGTTCCGTCTGAAGGCACCTCGAGATGTCCTGATGACTGCCCCATGGGAGCTGGAGTCAGTAGAAGGACCTGCTCCAGATCCGGTTCTCCGGATGATCCCGTATCTCAGGGAACGTCGCCAGGCTGCGCGACACGACCACTGCGGAGATTCATAACTCTGAAAAGAAGTCATGACTGCGATCAGCGTTTGAGAAAAATAAACAAGATGTAATTTGGTAAACGATATCGAGATAGAGGTGTCATGTGAAGGTTTCAAACTTTGCAGATAAGATTTCTAACTCTATTCCTAATTTGCAGGCTCGCTTGGCACAGTCAGGTGACCAAGACGATTTAAATCGGACCTGCATGGGCCACCACAAAAACCTTGTCACGCCCCGGTTCCATGGATAAGGAACCGAGACACGTGGCAATGGCCAGCAGTGTACTTCGGCGGGCATTCCAATCCAATGGGCCCGTCGGAGTACACTTAAGCTGTAAAGTACAAAGAATAACCCAACTCGTAACACAAGTATACTCAACTAAATCTCATCCATAGGCAGCAATAAGAGCACAGTAGAAGTAAATACAACGACTAATGTGCAGGAAGAAAATATCCAAATAAGTATCAAGTACAAATACTAGAGTAGTCACACGGGGACAAACCCGCTAGTATAAATATGCTGGAATGAAAGTAAGCAATAAAATAACTTGGGACGGCAGCAGGTAACTAGGTAATGATACCGTCCCAAGGAAAGAGTCACTACCAGCGATCAGGCGAAGTCCTCAGGAATGACCTCGTCCTCGGCAGTGAGTACAGCTGCTGGATAGATGCCCGATCCGTACTCCTCCGGGTAATCCTCGTAACCTACACCTGGAAGGGAACCAAGTCCTCAGAGGGACGTAACAAGGTACAAAAATACAACATGCCAGGTAAACAGATAGTACAAGTACAACGACAGGGTAATCTAACATAACCAAACAAGTGTGACACAGTTTAAAGACAATGTTCGACGCGTGGGCCGTCCAAAATAAAATCGTAGCTCCGGACACGGAAACACACGGCACGTACCGCAGCTCCGGGCAAAGAGTCACATGGGTGAAACAGCTACACTAGATACAGGTATCACTACAAAATACTACATATATATAAGCGCGTGCAGAGTAGCCCAAACGTCTAGTAACTGTCTTCCCCTTCCCAAGCGGTCAACGATTGTGCGTTGAACCTGAACCTCTAACTACAGTCTCGACGCACAGAATTAACTCAACAGACGCGACCCTAAGGTCGTCCCAGTCTCTGGTCATGATGTCAGTATCAGGAAACAGAAATCTGGCACGATCACGGTGTATAAATGTGTCCTGGGGTATCGATGTACTCAGGTACGTGCATCGAGGTATTGTGAAGCATCTAGCAATTATACTAAGATGTTACGTCGAATGTCAACACCCGGTTGTGAACCGGACACGGAGTATCGAACGTCAACATAAATATGCGCACGAAGTACATAAAGAACAACAAGTATCTGTAAACTAAAATACAGGGTGGCAAGGTACACTTGCCTGCGTGCGGCTGCTGATGACGGGGTTCTGGTACCGCGTCCAAGTCCTCAGGTCCCGCAGTACCTAGAGATGAATCACAAACCAGAATCAATAATCTATTTTACGACAGACAGGGGTGCTACACACATCTACACCAAAACTCAGTCTCAGCTACGACTCACAGGGACAAGTCACTAGGGGGGTTGACCACAGTTGACTATCGGTACGATGGTCAAATCAGCTAATCATCGATACTCTCTCCTCGATTTAATTCCCCGTAAATAAACTAACATTTTTCCACCATGTACGATACATCCTGATTAGTTGGCTCCAAGGTCAAAACTCTATTCTCCTCGAGTACATATTTTAATTAAATTGCGATAATTTATGTAGAAGCCAACCCTAATTTCCATCCAAGTACCACATCCAAATCCATCTTCATAAAACATAAGTTACAAGGTCACTACACTAAATAAACCCTAAAACATGTTAACACCACCTCAAGTCATAAAAATCCATTTTCGCATTAATCATCATTAGCCTTAGCCAATATAAACCTTAATCCCGTAGTTCAAGTATTACACTACACTAATCATTTACATCAACACTACATAAACACTAGAAATATATTAACCTCATTAACCACAACCTCATCCATATTCATATTTAATCTTCATTAACATAA
This sequence comes from Iris macrosiphon, assembly GCA_036927795.1. Lineage (NCBI taxonomy): Eukaryota > Viridiplantae > Streptophyta > Magnoliopsida > Asparagales > Iridaceae > Iris > Iris macrosiphon. The sequence continues at coordinate 137,777 of JAYESA010000070.1, read as the reverse complement.
TCCTCATCCATGTTAATATTTAATCATCATAACATAATCTATATATATCTCAACCATATATTTCATTTATCACATTACACTAACCATCCACATATGTAATCCAACAACCCTAGCTAGCATAGCAAATATGTATAATCACCATCCTAATTAACCAAAACAAATCTGGAAATAAATGAAGATAGGTGGAGAGTCGACCTTGACATCGACGGTGCCGGGTACGGTCGGAGAAGGTGACCGGGGGTGGTGGTGATGATGGTGGTAGTGAAAACTGGTGATGGTAAACTGGTGGTGATGGTAGTGGTAAACTGGTGGTGATGGTGGTTGTAAACTGGTGGTGGTGAACTAGTGGTCGGACGGGGACGCACAGCGGGGGGGGGGGGAATCTGCTCCGGCGGGAAGGTCGGACGGCACAGCGCGGCGGCGGGGGACGCACAGCCTCGGGTCGGGGGCTGCTCAGCGGCCGGGGGTGAGCACAGCCGCGGGGTCGGGATAGGGATGAGCGGGCTGCACAGTCGGAGGGGCGGACTACAGCCGGAGCGTGGGGGGGACGCACTATCCGGCGGGACAGCCACAGCGGGCCGGAGCGGCGGCGCCGCCTAGCCGGAGTCGAGTCGTCGGCCGGGGTCTCCAAGAGGAAGAAGAGACTAAGGAAGAAGAAGAAGAAAAATAATGAAGAGTGGAGAAGCTTTTGCATGGAGGGTTTTAAATGAAGGAGTGAGGAGAGAGAGAGGAGTTTTCCCTTGGGATTAGGACCGGTGGTGTGTGTTGAAGGTGGGGTGAGGTGTTGCTTTATAGGGGTTTGTGAAGGGGATGGAGGGTGGTGATCATCCTATTCAAAATGGAGGGTGGTGATTTGTCATGAAGAGAAGTGGGTTTCTTCATGAAGGGGGTGAATGGATGGGTGAGAATGGGAGCCATTTTGGGACCTCTCCATTATTCATGGCCAATAGGATGATGACACATAATTTTATTATTTACAACTTAGCCCCTTAAATTCGGGAAATTGCATGAACACATAAAGTGACACAAAAATTGTGGAGAAAATTATGTTTAGTAATTTTCATGGTGAGGGGGTATTGTGCGTTAGGCACGGGTTTAATTAAAATGGCATTGGGATTAATTTAGGATTAAAAATAGGATTTACAAAGTTGGTATCCCCTATTTAAATAGAAATAAAGTGTCCCGCGAATTTAAATTAATTGGGGGCACTTGGGGTCAAAATCCGGAAATAACGTAAAGGCCAAAAATGGTGGGGGCTTGGAGTCAGTCTTGGACCCTTTAGATGGTCCGGCTCAACGGGTTAAGTTGGTATCTCAAAATTTAGGGTAACGACACAAGTGTCCGACACAAAATTAAATATGGATTTCGGATTCAAAAAATTGTACAATTAATTTAGAGCACAACGGAAACTGATTTTAAGAGACGGAAACGTCTAGTGCCTAATTTGGCGAGTCAAGTCACAAGTACAATAGCCCGATGGAATTTACGGGCTGATATTGGGCTCCGATTAATTTAGGAATGCCAGGGCGCGCCAAGGGTTTTAATTAAAATGATTTAAATACCAGATAAATTATCTCCACTCTAAACCTCGACATCTGCTACCAAAAAAACCAAAATTTTCCAAATCCACCCTAACTATCTACAGAATAAATCGAGGGGGTTTACAAATTGTCAATTCTGTCCCTGTGTCCAAATTAGACTTATGGGTAGTCATTCCTAGCTATTTTATGTATTCTGAGAGTTATGGTAATATTTTTTTTAGCATCCGGAGGCGTACCTAGAGATTTTACTTTTACAGGAGCAACTAAAGGAGTTCAGAACCCAGGCAAGTGTACCTTGCCAACTTGTAGTAAATTTTGTGATATTATTTGCTTGAGTTATTTATATATACTTATGTATTATACATGTTCAACTTAGGACCGTGAGACGTTGCTTAGCGTCCGAACAAGATTCGGGTGTCGACGTCGTAAGCGGAGTCGCGTAACGTCACTTAGAGAGTTGATACAACGATCCTATATTTTTACGTGCTTGCTTTACCAAGTACGTCATACCATAGGACACTTGACACTATTCATGAGACAGAATATTTTCTGAGTTATTCATGGTGATTCTGTATAGGCTTACAGGATTCGTGACATAAGATTTGCATATACATAGATATCATTATGACTCGCTGTACTAGCTAGAGGTCATGATCTTGAGTGTTATGGACATGAGACGTCGTGGACATGAGACGTGTGATTTCATTGGGTGGGGAGAGACACACAGGCTATAGGCTGATTACATACATATATATTTATTATTGCGGTGCTTTAGTCTCTATTCCAGAGCTTGGTCCATTACGTGATATTACTGCTACCGACTCCCCGATACAGAGCTTGTAGTGGTCTCAGCCTAAGTACTACCGATGCTCTCATTTGTATTTCACATAGCTGGTTACATAGCTTGCCCTGGGGATCTATTTTTATATATACTGTATTTTATTTGGCTTGAGTTATTCTTGTACCTTGATATGTCCCCTGAGGACCTGGATCCGGATTATGTCCCCAGGTACAACAGAAGAGGAATATCTCGAGATATACGGGACATGAGCTGACGCTGGAGCAGTACTGGCACCAGAGGACGAGATTGTGCCAGAGAATTTCTCCTGAGTATTCTGTTATATACTCAGTCATTTCTACTTCCATTTATTCTATATCTTGACTCTTGGATTATTGTATTAACTTATTATCGGGTTGTTTCCCGAGACACTTTTTATTAGGACTTGTTGATGGACTAAATTTCTTTATATTGATTAGTCTATCATATTGAATTGTGTTTACTTTCTGTGGATGAGATTAGAATTAGACTGTGACATATATGGTAGACCATTGTATTGGTTTTACAGCTTAAGTGCACTCTAACGGGTCCATTAAATTGGGTTTGCCCATTGGAGTTGTGCTGCTGGCCATTGCCACGTGGCTAGTTCCTCGGTATTTTAGGACTGGGACGTGACATGTTGCCTTAAACTGTACCATTTGATAACATAGTATTAAATGTCGTTTGGTCACGGACAACTTGTGCACAAGGTTTCTGGTTCCTGCGGACGATCGCCGGGGCACTGGGACCGATTCGATCCAGACGAAACGATCTGTATAGTCGTCTGTATCGTCAAAAATGGCGTGTAGCGGGGGCTCGCTGTAGCACCCCGTTCCCCCGGTGCGGGGAGCGCGGCTAAGAAACACAAACGGTATCGTTCGATCGGGATAGATTGAATTAAGAACTCGTCCTCGTTATGGATTTGTTTCTTCGGAATCGATTCCCATATTCAGTGGACTGCGCCCCAAGGATCGGCTTAGCGGCAGAGTCAGGAGGGACCTCTCCGCTGCTATCTTTTATTGCCTCGGTTTTTGATGTCGCTTGTTGCTTTCGTGCTTTGAGTTGGTTTTGGGATTTGCTTGTTTTCCTTGAACGATTTTGATGGTTTTCATTATTTTCGTTCATTGACTTGCACTTCTATTCCGAGATTGGAAAGAGAGGAAGAAGTATTAATCGAGCTGTTCGTGTGCAGGTGAACGAGCAGTAGGCGGCTTGCGAACGGAGTCGTGAAGCATATCTTTCCTTCTTCTTTCCAAAATCTAAGTGAGTGGCTACCAACCCGATTAGCTAGTCCTGCTTCCAAGCTTCACAGCTAATCAATCTGCACTCTTCTTTGCCCCGATCAAACGATACCAAGTAATAATAAAAGAAACCAAGATAAAAGAGAATAACTTGGTTATTATGCTTGTCAACAAACTTATGAACGGTTATCATCCTGTATGCTAGTTCGTCTATAACTGTTCTATGAATCGTGCTAAGTATGGAAATATATGCTTGTTATGAAATAAACTGTCAGGATGACTATGCAAAACTGTATGCTATGGAACAAATTCTATGAGTATTCTCGATCACGGACGACTTGTGCACAAGGTATGTTATGAGTTCCGCGGACGGTCACCGGGGCGCCGGGACCGATCCGATCCGGACGGAACGTATGTATAGTCGTATGTTATGGGGCAAAGTGTTATGCAACGGGGCTCGCCACCTGCGTTGTATATCATTTGTGTCTTGAGACTATAACCCGTCCCTTCGTGGCATCAAGCCAGTGATCCTATGTATATTTAAACCTGTTGCATACTAACTTGTGTCTTCGTGGCAGGGAAGGCAAGGTAAGTATTGTGCAGGTAATTCAGACGGACAGGTAAAAATCCACCGAACGGTGGCACGTTCATTTCAGTAAATTCAATATGCTGCTTACTTGTAAATGAACTAAGGCAAGATAGAAACCCACAAAAATATGCATGCTTCACTAAACAACGTGTTGATTGGTATAGTTCGGCTAGCTCGCCTTCACCAGCATATTTCGATATGCTGACCCTCGTTGAAACAGGTTCTCTGCACCAAGGCAAACCGAGCGAGGAGCCGAAGTCGTCTACCCGATCCAGTCCAGCTGTTGGCGCATCTTCACCGCGCCCCTGAAGCCTTTTGAAGTCCGAAGCTGCAACTCTTCATACACAAATGCAGCTCCGTGGCAAAGCCGTCCTCCAGCCTGGAGGTCTTTATCATTTTGAGTTTATAAAGGGATGTAATGTACATGACTGCTATCTCATTTTGAGTCAACCCTTTTGTAAGCCGTTCGGCATATTAGCTGACTCGTTCAGGAGTTTGTAATAGATGTTCATTATCAATAAAGAGAACTTTTCTATGTTTCAAATCTGTGTTTTAATTATCTGCGTACTCTGAATATGTGCTTGCTATACAAATCATTAAAGCCTTATGCGGGCGCAACTCCAGGCCCGCACGGCGGTCACGATTCGGGGGACGCCTCAAGTGATTCTACGGAATTGGGTCGTGACATAGTGGTATCAGAGCACATATTCAAAGTTCCTTAGACTTCGTGCTGGAAAAGTTCCTTTAACGATCAAAATTCCTGTGCGAACTCTTGAACTCGCTAGGCCAAAATGAGATACGTTCATGCAATAAGTCCATAATACATTATGATCCTAATGTAATTTACCTTCTTTTGAAGGAATGGCTCCAGCGCAATCTGCAGCGCAAACTCCGGACGAAACGCAAGGCCAAGAAAGTAGTTCGGATACTTCGGGAAGTTCAAAGAGCCAGCGAGCCATGCCAAGCATCGATCCCGTCCAACGAATGTTGCAGATGTTGGAGGCAAACCAACAAAGGGACGAGGCTCGCTATGAACGGGCCGAGAAGCGGGCGGAAGAGAGTCAGCTCAAGTTTCAAGATAATATAGAAGCACGATTCTCAGTCCAACAGAAGCAGGTAGATACCCTGCAGCAGATCGTTCAGACTTTGGCATCCAACCAGTCCGCGGCAACGCCAGCGACTCCGGTGGAATAGCCCGTGCTTGAAGTAGAGACGCCGCAAATTCCAAGGGCGAGGGACGTGACTGCCTTCGACTTTGACCACTTCAAGAAAGTCTGCAACACCCCATTCAACGGGACTGAGGACCCAGTCATAGCTCTAGATTGGTTGGCCGAACTTGAAGATCACTTCGCTCTGCTAGAGGTCCCCGAAGAGAAGCGCGTCTCCTGCGCGCAACTACAGCTCCGCCTCAACGCACACGATTGGTGGGACGTGCATCGACGATCTCTCCAATTTGATCACGGAGAGGAGGCGATCTCGTGGACGACTTTTCGTGCCGCGTTCGAAGAGGAGTTTATACCGCCTCCAGTACAACGTCAAATGGAAAATGACTTCGTGCAACTGAGGCAAGGCAGGATGACAGTTAAAGAGTACTCCGCCGAATTCAACCGACTCTCCAAATTCGCTAGGGCCTATTTACCTGATGCAGCGAGTCGAGCCAGAAGGTTTGAAGGTGGTCTCCGTCCTGCCATCCATTCGCACGTGGTCAATAATCAGTATGGAACAATGCGTGAAGTCATGAATTACGCCCTATCGCTCGAGCCACAGTATCCTCACGTTTCCACCGGCGCTGTGCATACCTACAATCACAAACGCCAAGGCAACGATAGAGGAAACACCGCTGCAAAGCGCCCTAACCATGGCGGTCCCCACAAAGGAAACCCGAGACCATTCTGTGATTTCTGTAAAAGGCAAGGACACTCTACGGAGAGATGTTACAGCAGAAAAGGTCTATGCTTCAACTGTGGCGGGCCTGGCCACGTAGCTCGGGATTGTCCACTCCCCTCTAAGCTCCTGCCTCAACCCGATAATCCCTAACGGTTGGTTCTATTCCTAAGTTTCGGGACGAAACTTCCAATTAGTTGGGTAGGATGTAGCACCCCGTTCCCCCGGTGCGGGGAGCGCGGCTAAGAAACACAAACGGTATCGTTCGATCGGGATAGATTGAATTAAGAACTCGTCCTCGTTATGGATTTGTTTCTTCGGAATAGATTCCCATATTCAGTGGACTGCGCCCCAAGGATCGGCTTAGCGGCAGAGTCAGGAGGGACCTCTCCGCTGCTATCTTTTATTGCCTCAGTTTTCGATGTCGCTTGTTGCTTTCGTGCTTTGAGTTGGTTTTGGGATTTGCTTGTTTTCCTTGAACGGTTTCGATGGTTTTCATTATTTTCGTTCATTGACTTGCACTTCTATTCTGAGATTGGAAAGAGAGGAAGAAGTATTAATCGAGCTGTTCGTGTGCAGGTGAACGAGCAGTAGGCGGCTTGCGAACGGAGTCGTGAAGCGCCTCTTTCCTTCTTCTTTCCAAAATCTAAGTGAGTGGCTACCAACCCGATTAGCTAGTCCTGCTTCCAAGCTTCACAGCTAATCAATCTGCACTCTTCTTTGCCCCGATCAAACGATACCAAGTAATAATAAAAGAAACCAAGATAAAAGAGAATAACTTGGTTATTATGCTTGTCAACAAACTTATGAACGGTTATCATCCTGTATGCTAGTTCGTCTATAACTGTTCTATGAATCGTGCTAAGTATGGAAATATATGCTTGTTATGAAATAAACTGTCAGGATGACTATGCAAAACTGTATGCTATGGAACAAATTCTATGAGTATTCTCGATCACGGACGACTTGTGCACAAGGTATGTTATGAGTTCCGTGGACGGTCACCGGGGCACCGGGACCGATCCGATCCGGACGGAACGTATGTATAGTCGTATGTTATGGGGCAAAGTGTTATGCAACGGGGCTCGCCACCTGCGTTGTATATCATTTGTGTCTTGAGACTATAACCCGTCCCTTCGTGGCATCAAGCCAGTGATCCTATGTATATTTAAACCTGTTGCATACTAACTTGTGTCTTCGTGGCAGGGAAGGCAAGGTAAGTATTGTGCAGATAATTCAGACGGACAGGTAAAAATCCACCGAACGGTGGCACGTTCATTTCAGTAAATTCAATATGCTGCTTACTTGTAAATGAACTAAGGCAAGATAGAAACCCACAAAAATATGCATGCTTCACTAAACAACGTGTTGATTGGTATAGTTCGTCTAGCTCGCCTTCACCAGCATATTTTGATATGCTGACCCTCGTTGAAACAGGTTCTCCGCACCAAGGCGAACCGAGCGAGGAGCCGAAGTCGTCTACCCGATCCAGTCCAGCTGTTGGCGCATCTTCACCGCGCCCCTGAAGCCTTTTGAAGTCCGAAGCTGCAACTCTTCATACACAAATGCAGCTCCGTGGCAAAGCCGTCCTCCAGCCTGGAGGTCTTTATCGTTTTGAGTTTATAAAGGGATGTAATGTACAGGACTGCTATCTCATTTTGAGTCAACCCTTTTGTAAGCCGTTCGGCATATTAGCTGACTCGTTCAGGAGTTTGTAATAGATGTTCATTATCAATAAAGAGAACTTTTCTATGTTTCAAATCTGTGTTTCAATTATCTGCGTACTCTGAATATGTGCTTGCTATACAAATCATTAAAGCCTTGTGCGGGCGCAACTCCAGGCCCGCACGGCGGTCACGATTCGGGGGACGCCTCAAGTGATTCTACGGAATTGGGTCGTGACACTCGCCACCTGCGTTGCATACCCTTTCCGTCTCGAGACTATAACTCGTCATTTATGGTATCATGCCGGTGACCCCCTCGTATATTTAAACTGTGCAAGCTAACTATCACTTCATGATCAGGGAAGATCATGGTAAGTATTGCGCAGGTGGTTCAGACAGGCAGGTAAAAGTCACCGAATGGTGGCATGTTTATTTCAGTAAAGTTTAATATCTAATGCTTGCTTGTAAAATGGACTAAGGCAAGATAGAAATATCACATAATAACTCATATGCTTCATATAAACAACGTGTTGATTGGTATAGTTGGGTTAGCTCGCCTTCACCAGTGCATTTCGATGTACTGACCCTCGTTGCAACAGGTTTTCCGCACCAAGGAGATCCTGCAAGAATCTAAAGCGACTTCCCAATCCAGTCCACCTACCGGCACGTCCTGATCGTGCCTTCGAAGAAGCGTTTTGAAGTTCCAGGAGCTCGTGCACATAACTTATGCAGCTCCGTGGAAAGGCGATAGCTTCGCCCGAATGTGTCTATAGCTTTGAAGTTTTAGTAAAATGATGTAATGTACAGGACGGCTATCCCATTTTGCGTCCACTTTTGTAAGCCCGTACGGCAATTATCTGACTCGTTCAAGAGTTTGTATAAATATGTTCATTATCAATAAAGAGAACTTTTTCATGTTTCAACATTGTGTTTCAATTATCTGCGTACTCTGAATATGTGCTCGTCATATAAAATACCTTGGCGTTGTGCATTACGCAACCTAGGCACGCACGGCATCATGCCCAGGAGACGACTATCGATTCTACGGAATCGGGACGTGACATCGCAGACACGAAATATTATCTCGGATTACAAATTGAGCATTGCACTAATGGAATTTTAGTTCATCAATCCAAATACACAGAAAATATATTGAAACAGTTCAATATGGATAAAGCTCATCCCCTTAGCACTCCAATGGTTGTTCGATCTTTAGATATCAATAAAGATCCATATCATCCTAAGGACGACAATGAAATGATGATAGGACCCGAAGTACCGTACCTTAGTGTCATTGGGGCATTAATGTATCTATCACAATGTACAAGGCCAGACATATCATTCTCTGTTAATATGTTGGCTAGATATAGCTCAGCGCCAACTCGCAAACATTGGAATGACATTAAACATGTGATGAGATATCTTCGTGGAACTACCGACATGAGATTAATTTATACTTGTGGTTTATCTGACATCGCAAATCTAGTTGGCTTTGCAGATTCAGGTTATTTATCTGATCCCCATAAAGGTCATTCACAAACTGGATATGTGTTTCTTAATAGTAATGCAGCTATTTTTTGGCGTTCAACAAAACAGACAATGGTTGCTACCTCCTCAAATCACTCAGAAATATTGGCTCTCCATAAAGCAAGTAGATAATGTATTTGGCTGAGATCGTTGATTCAACACATTCGTAGCTCCTGTCATATTTTTTCTACCACAGATACTCCAACTGTTATTCATGAGGATAATGCAGCATATATTGCACAAATTCAAGGTGGATTCATTAAAGGGGACAGGACCAAGCACATCTCACCGAAGTTTTTCTATACTCATGAGCTTCAGAAGAACTTTGATATTGACGTCCAACAAGTTCGCTCAAGTGATAATCTTGCAGACTTGTTCACCAAATCGTTGACAAACTCAACTTTTGAGAAACTAGTTTATGGAATTGAAATACGACGTCTTCATCAGCTGACTGTTTAGGATCAACATCATCATGGAGAGATTGTTTTCAGGAGGAGATACATTTTGTATGGACTATAACGCGTTGTACTATTTTTTCTTAGTCATGAATTTTTTTTCCATTGGGCTTTTCCTGACGAAGTTTTAATGAGGCAACATTAAGCGTATTCAATATCTATCTAAATCATCCTAAATATTGTACTCTTTTCTTTCGCACAGGTTTTGTCCTAATGGATTTTTCTGACAAAATTTTAATGAGGCAATAGGCTTAGAGATGATGGTCATCCAAAGAAGAAGTGTTATAACGTGGGTCTTAATTCAATGCCAAGTAAAAGGCCAGGTTAATCTCACACACAAGATTGTAAAAATCATCACATGTAACACAAAATGCACAAAATTTAAACACAGCCAATGAAAACCCGAAAATAATTTAGAATTGCTGCGATTAAAGCTATATCACGATCACTGTTAAAGTTGAAAGTATCCAAAATACTATCCGGGGCATCACGATCACTGTTACAGTTGAAAGTATCCAAAATACTATCCAGGACGATGCTCTTGAGTATGATTTCCTTATGTGTTGATGGAGAACTTGTGTCCACATTTTGGGCACTCGTAGAAGACCGTTTGCCCTTCGTCAGCTGATCGTAGCTGAAAAGTAAAGTTGGCAAAAGAGTGAATCCTTCTAATTCTAGAAAGCAATACTGGCAAACAAGCAATGTTTTGTTGATCTACCTGCTTGGTATGATACTCTAGCTGAGGGTTATGGCATTGGGGACATGCTTCATTCACCTAATCAAACAAAAAAGAAACATAAGTAGATAATAAGAAAAGTTAGGCTTCACAGTAAAAAAAATTGTTCCAAAAATAACCTTATTTATGTTTACTAATAAAAAAAATCATTAAATTTAACATGGATAGTTAGGTAATTACGTATAGAAAAAGATTAATGGTTGTTGTTTGCTCTTTCCACGTAGTAAAAAATTATAAAAGTATTATTTGCTCTTCCAAGTAATATAAAATACGTGCAATGCACGTGCATATATACTAGTATATATAAGCATGTACCATGCAAACTTCTGCCCAATATATGTTGCGGCACTTACCACTGCTCTTTGCACCACTTCTTCATCCACTGGCGCTGTCTCAAGAAGCACAAAAGGTTCAAGTTTCAATTCCCTCCTAATATCCTGAAATAAAAAAATGTTGTCACTGAGAAGGTATTATTTTCTCATCCATCATGTGAACTGTACATTAGGAATCCTATTTTATGTATGAACCAACCTATTATTAAGTATTGGAAGAAAGGTGGAGGACATAAATGATGGTTTTCAGTGTCAAATGTTATAGACATGGAATGACTGAGAGTTCCACTCTTCTTAAGAACTACCATGCCATTCTTACTTCCCTCTTTACTTTTTATTAACGTACTGGAATATATTTGATTGACCTAAAAGACGAAATCAAGATCTTAAAGATTCCAGGATCTCTTTGACAAAACGAGAATGGCCTCCTAGATAATTCTAGAAGTGCATAAATTGATTATAGATAGAATGAGAACAAAATAATCAAGAGCCGTCTTCCTTTAGACAAAAATGTGTACTCCTAAGGTAGTAACTTGCACTAATATTGTTGGTTAGGGTCAGAAATATATTTCTTACAATGCAGTTGCTAGCACAAGTACATGTGTTTCTGAAACAGCGAGTAAGTATTTATCTATATTCCTGTGAAAACAGCGAGTAAGTATTTATCACTTCATCATGAAAGAATTTAGATATAGTTTAAAATGTCTGGCAATAGTTCCAACCAAACTTGTTCCCTTTTTTACTTCTATTTTCTTTCCTTTGCCCTCGATATTGCCAATTAGAAGCATCATCATATCATTCCTTTCTCTCAAATCCAGTTAATATATGCACATATGAAGCTATCAACAAAAAAAAACTGTAAGCATAACCTTAAATGCTACGTAGGCAATGAAAAAGAAATATGAACAGCTTGGCAGGATCTTGAGAGGGGTAGATATCCACGCAACAGCTTGTATTCGTAAGTGTGAAGGTCCCAGGGGTAGGGATTACAGTATGGAACTCGTAAGAACTTACAGCTATTGTAAAATGTGTATTCCCTTTATTAATAATCAAACTGTAGTACCTTCTTAAAGTCCTTGTCAGTACACCAAAATCAAAGTTGTGGTGAGTGCTGAATCTTTATATCATCACAATGCCCCCTTAGATCGAATGAACAATTTGGGCCTGGAATACACACACACAAGGAAATGGTTGCTAATAGTAGTAGATTCACTACTATGTCGCTTAGGTGGCCATCTCTCATTGGTTTTAGGATCTCCAATTTAATTTATGCAATAAAAATAAACCTTTTGTTTTTGTTTTTGTTTTTGTTCTTATATGAAATTGTATCCAACTCTGCAGTTAGAACTTTTCCTCCTAGAAAATCTCCGGTGGTAGTTCTTTTCTCTGAACAAGCTAATCCTCTTTTCCGTCTCTCAATCTCAATCACCCTCTTCCACACCGGCAAAGGTTCATGGGTCTCAAAGGACTCTCCACTTTACGAGAAGTATCCGTGTCCACCGGGTAGGATATGGGTATGGGTATGGAATCCGTATTCGATCCTCCATAGCGACAATCGGATCCTTCATGGTCCTTTATGGTGACAATCGGAAGACTGATAGTGAAGTACATAGTTTATTTTAATGTGGTAGTGAAGTAGATAGTTTATTTTAATATGGTGATTGTAGTAAAGTTATGAAACCTTACAAATTTAATCACATGATATCTTTTTATGAAACCATACAAATTTAATTATAACCTTAAATATATGAAACAATGCAAACTTATTACAACTGTGTCTTTTTATGAAATCATACAAATTTAATTAGCGAGTATGTCTTTTTATGAAAACATATTCAAATGTATTTATTTTAATAATCATATCCCCGTACCCGTATCCAAAATTTGGATTCTTTTTAGCCGAGTCCGTGTGTCCTTCAATTATGAGTTTGAAGGACCCGACTCTTGGATATGTACCCATACCCGACATCCGTACCCGAGTCCAGGTAACATAGATTCCTTCGATACCAATCTGCCTCACAAGTACGACCGTGCTGTCACAGGCTAGACTCACTAACCCTGGGACGTCTACAGCATCAACCTTCCAACCTCTGTCCACCATCCTCTCCCTAAACAGCTATTGACCGTTACTGTACGCGTGGTTAAGAAGGTTACTACTTTTCATGTTTATGAAGGGAAGTATGAAATGTCATAATCAATGACACTTAAAGGGCCAAGATTACCAGATCCTGAAGTAAGGATTAGAAACAGAACTTAAGGATAGGGGACTCTAGAATTAACATTTCTCTTGCTGAGATACAAGTTGAAGGTACTATGAACAATGCTAGCTGATTCTAGCCTCCCTTTTTTCAAATTTAACTACTACTTCATGCTTATATCTTAGCTAGGACATTTCATTTATATTGCACAAGTAAAATGCATATAACCTTTGTAACTTAGGCTTCACTTTATTTAGTTTTATGAGAACCCAACATGCAGACAGATCTTGAAGGCGAGGTACTGACAATGCGGTAGAGTTCTAGAATGGGTGGTTATGTTGCACAGACACGTATATGACAGGACACAGTAGAAACGATACCTACTTATGTTTGTTCTAGTGTATTTTGGAGCGTCCGGGGTGGTACCCGATACACGTCGATACATGTGAGACATGAGATGGCCCACATTTTTGGAGTTCACGTTTTTCTAAGTGGGTGGCACAGTAGAAACGATACCTACTTACGTTTTTCTAAGTGAGACACAGTAGAAACGATACCTACTTATGTTTGTTCTAGTAAAAGCCAACTTGGCGATTTCCAAATCACATTTGTCATAAATTTCTGTTTAAATCATGTCTAGGAATAGCTTTTGCTCTTGTAGGCTTCGGAACCTCCCAGAAAACATTTGTGGCCAGTTTTTAGATCATATCTTACACACAAGACTAAGACCCAATTCTAGGCCATTTCAAGCCTTCCTAATTCAATAGAATTCCTACATTATCTATCAATAGAATTCCTACATTATCTATAAGAATATCAGCCATTTAGTACAACAACAACAGCCATGTCCTTTATAACACTAACAAAAAAATATCATTTTTTAAAACTTCAATACATGTTAGTTTCGGACTACCTCTAGTCCTAGGGACTCTTTAACTATTATCTTATTGTTCATTTTTACTGGAGCATTTATTAGTCTACGATGTTCATCTCCATACCACCTAAGGTGATTTTATCTCATATTCTCCTCAATTTGTGCCACCTTTAAAAATACACCCATTATTTATCCTCTCTTTTAGGGTATTGGCACACATCCCTTTTAACATTCTTATTTCTACTACATTAATTTTTGACATGTTTCTTAACTATCCAATACTCTAATTGATAAAAGCATGGAGGTGGTCTTGTCTAGTGCGACTGTAAGACTTGTTGTTTGCATCCTGGAAGATACAAGTTTGAGTCACTGAAACAACCTCTCCATATATATATGGGTAGGTTATCAAGGATAGGTACTGGTATAACCAGTAGGTTGATACGACACTTTCTAAAAATCCATGGTACGGTTAGGGGTGTGTGTAAAATGCATCTTCATAACTTCGTATGAGTAAAACTATGAGTCTAGATTTTTTTTTTCATCTTCGGTCATCAAATGTATTTTAGTCAAGAAAGCTTGATTTCTAAAAATAAAATAAAAAAAATACAAAATCTATAATTTAGAAGATATCTAATGACTCGTACAAAAAGTGCAAACAAAATAGTGAAGTACCAAAAGTTAAATTGAAAAAATCCCAAAAACTTTGGGTACTTATGCAGTATGTATCCAAGAGTACCCAAGGAGTACAAGTACATGGTAAGTACCCGATATAGGTACACCCTCCTAGATGGAGTATGTGTGCTTCATAGGGGTTTAAGATTGAGTACATCTTGACCCTCCCGTACGTAAGCGGCAGCCTCATGGCATTGGGACGCTCTTTTTCTACCATTTAGTACAACAACAATAAAGCCTTTTTCCTAACTTTTGGGTTCGACTTTTTTCTACCATTTAGTAACTCATAAAGTTCACAAGTTCTAAATGCACAAACCTTACCAGCAATATCAACATGCTCGGTAACACCTTAGGTACACTTCCCCCTCACACATAAAGATGAAGTGGAACTTGTTGGACACATGCATCAAATACAAAGTTTCCAAACTTTTCATCTTCCTGTAATAGATACATCACTCAGTGTATCCAGTGGGTCATAGTAGCATTATTTTTGCAACTAGGGTTGTACATTGATCAGTTAACTGACCGATGTACAATTTTTGCAACCGAACAGATGTACATTGATCTTCTTCTTTTTCTTTCTTCTTTTTTTTGTGGGTTGGGGGGTGGAGGGGCTTAAGATGTAAGAATATTTAGAGGATTCGTATAACACAACATTTGGAGTTTAGTTCAATTAAATATATTGCTAAAAAATCGAATAGCTTTTAGAAATGTCATTCAACACATTAGCGTATCTATTAACATTTGAAAAATGCTCATTAATTTCTAGATCGTGATCGAGTTTTTTTAGTTTGAATATTAAGTATTAGCCCATGTATACATCCGACCTTTTAATCTAGTGTTTATATCTAAACCGTTAACCCTAGTATATATCTAACCCATTAACCCATATTGTATGTAATAAATTAATAACCCATAATCCATATTCCCGAGGGTGGAAAATTTAATAAAACATAGAGAAAATTTAATAAAACATATATAAAGTCGGTTAAATCGGTCGTTTTGTTAAATAAAGAGAAAATCACAAATCATAACAGAACTGTAGAATTATATAGAAACCATAACCGAACCGTATTGAGTTCGAGGGCTAAACCGAGCCGACCGCTACTCGGTTTAGTCGGTTAACTGAATTTTAGGTTAATTTTGAAGAACCCTAGTTGCAGCTATTGGCACTATGCTACCATGCCAATAATGCCTTAGTTAACTTAGAATAGCTACCAATAAATTTTTGTAGAACATTTGATATCTATCATTTTATGTAAGAACATGGTTAGTAACAAAGCTAAATATTATCTTGATGCGTTGAATTAATAAAATACATATATAATACACTCTACTGATTTGTCTTTTAATTTCGGTAAAACAAAGTAGTCCCTTGACCTATATCGTTGATGCCCTCACACGCTTGAGCCAGTTCAGGAACTGGATCTCAATGTTTGTGTTGATACCAAAGTCAAAAACAGGCATGTCATCCGCAGCAGTTACAGAAACCACTATCTTCATCACCTTATTTGTAAACACGATTGTTCTAACGTATGATCACACTTGGCTGAAATCTTAATATGGAATGGCCATGGCAGAAACTGCACTCTGAAAATGTGTGGAATGACTCATTGGCGCTAGAGACCAAGATGAAAATAAATTTTATTGAGAGATCTAAATTATTATTGACCTGAAAAACTTTCTGGTTAACAATTACAAATGCATCTATTGACATAGGGTGTATGCCACTTTTTAGCTCAGAAAGACCTACAATAATATGAATCTGATCTAGCATAAGTATTTTCAGCAAACTTCAGCCTAGCATTAGCTGATTATTATCTCAACCAAATTCAGATTGACACTAGTCTGCTCCATGATTATCACGTTCTTGCAATTCCCCCGACTTCATCATTCAATTACTTGAGTTTACAATCGAAGTAGTATGTATTACATCGCATAGAGTTGCCAATAGAGTTCTTACGCTCATGCGAGCATAAACTGCTCCTGAATTTGGCCAGATCTGGTACTAGGTTCAGTCTTACAAAAATAAGAACACTTGGCCATGCCCATAAATCATTCCTCGTTGCTCCAGTTGTTCCCTCAGATCACAAGTCACAACTACATCAAATTGTTTCAATTTCCAAGAAGATATATATAGAGAGAGATAGAGAGATCCTCTTTATGAAACAGCAAGGCGGACAGGACATGTGTCAGATTTTATTTAGTCCAATACTTGGGACCACATGGGGATGCACAGGCACAATGGAGATGTCACAATGTCACATTCTAATTAATTCAGCATATGGACCACATGAGATTAATATGCACAAGGGACAAGCGAGCTAAAGAAAAGTTTGTAAGTAACCACCATTGCAGGAATTCCTACTATGTCATAGTAGGAACCTTTTGTCGTTTAGGTTTATGAGTGTGTGAGTGTATAATAAGGGAATCTTATGTGTGTGTAAGGGAATCCCAGTACCATGAGACGAGGCACCCACCTACGTAGGGTCGACATATGCGGCCTTACCCCCATATATATGCATGTGTGTGTATGCGTGTGTGTGTGTGAGAGAGAGAGAGAGAGGAATGGTTCGCATGTGTATGTGTGTGCGCGCACGTGAGAGAGAGAGAGAGAGAGAGAGAGAGAGAGAGAGAAATGGTTCGTAGTATTTTATAGCGGAATTTTTTTTCTTACTATGGCAGCCATGTATCACATTTTAATCAGTGTACATGGGAGAATGGGTATGTGTCACGATCTAATTAATTCAGCACTTGGGACCGCATGGGAGCATATGTAGATTTATATGCAGATGTGAATGCGGACTAATGAAAAATCAACACTTGTATGCCACAACAAGAAATTATTATTATGTCATAGTAGGAACCCTTTTCTTATATAGGCATCGTTCTTACTGTGTCATAGCAAGAACTTTACTATTAGAATGGACATATGTCATATTTTACTTAGTCTAGAACTTGGGACCACACGGGAGCATATGGGGTACATGGATACATATTCAGGACTTGGAACTTACGGGAGTACATGGGGATTTATATGCGAATGGGATACATAAACTGATGAAAACTCGACATGTTTCTGCCATAGCAGGAAATTCTTGTTATATCATAGTAGGAAATATGAACCTTTTGGTCTTTGTCGTCTTGTTGCCTTAAGCTTGATACTCGTATACCCACTTTTTATACATTGCTCAAAATATGGTTGGAAATAAGTGACCATTTTTAGAATCTAAAGTATATACTAGTTTTGAAGTCATTCCCGAAGCTTATACTTCAGCAGGAAACAAACTTATGTCAATATAAGATACAAGGAAAGTTCATTAAATTAGTATTGGTTTAGGGTGTCATTTTGACTCTTAAAGCTTCTTCATTGTGTCTCCTTGCTTTTTTATGATAAAACAAGGAAGTTATTAGATTAGTATATGTTTATGGTGTCTTTTGCTCTTAAATCTTGTTCCGTCTGTGTCTCCTTGTTATTTGATGTATGATCAAAAACTATCCTAGCATTAAGCATTTTAAGTTCCTAGTAGTTGTTACATTATTCTCCCTACCACGTCCCTTGAGATTGTAGAATAGAAGTATATATAGTATGAGATTAACCACCTTACAATAATTTATATACCTCCATGGTCCAGCAAGTAGCCATTGCACATGATGCTACTCAGCAGCTGCCACATCTAAAGTTCATGTAAAAGGAGATTAACTATGAAGCTTCAGAACTGCTCCTCCACAAACACACCATAACCAGAAGAATTTTTTTTCCTACTCTTCCAATGATGACTTATCATTTACAATATAAGTTTTGATGTCGTCATAGTTTCAAATCTTTCAATGCTCGACACATGTGATCAAGTATTTGACCAACGGAACTTTACACAGACGAAATGTGTTGAAGAAAACAAAGTCAACAAAGCCTGGAACTGAATATAGGCTACCATGTTCAAGAATGGAACTGAATATAGGCTACCATGTTCAAGAATGATAAGTAAACACCTGAATGACATGCATACATGCCTTACTTCAATATCAGGTCACATATCAAGGAGTCAAGGAGAAGGAAATAAACAAACTTCAACTAAATTGGAATAAAGAAAACATGCATACCTCGGCAGTGATAACATATTTCGTCTCTTTTGCAATAAGCTCTGCATTAAGAGTAGCAAAATCACAAATAGCGGTGGACGAAAAACTAATATGAAACAGCATGACATGAAGTCATAAAAGAAAGACTACGCTATCAAGACAAAGTAGATCAGACGCATTAGTCCTAGCAGTTTTTGCAACTATGAACAAATGAAATTCTCTAACGAGCATGACATAATTGTTTAATTATCACATCAAGATAATCTAAGCCCTCCCATCAAAATGGCGTGGTTAGGGAGAAATAGGAGCACCACAAACAAATTCATATGCTTTCATGACCCTCTATCAAACCTGACATCAACCTTCTGTTCATCGGCATCATCATCCAAGCCTTCCCCCAAAGAAAGCTCCATAAAAGAGTTGACAAACTTTATATGATCAACTGTCGATCCGACGTCAACCCTACATTTTGGTGACAAGTTCCTAGCCAAGATAGCTACAAGCATGAGAAGATCATGCCCTAAAATCTAGACGGGCAGTTGGTGGGAAGATAGACCTAACTTTTGTCTATGGTTTTGTCCCTGGCTCCTACCCGAATTCCTAATCAAGTTAGCTATGAGCAAGAAAAGACCTTGCTGTAAAACCTAGAAGGCCAATTAGCAGAGGTAGTAAAAAGTACCATTTTAGCTATGAGTAGTTTAAGCTCGTGCAAATAAGGAGCAGCTCCCAAATTACCAGAACTAGAAAAGAGTCTAGACAAAGAAGTTAGATGAAACTATTTGATATAAGGAATTCCTCTCTATGATGCAAGAAACAAAAGAATAGAGTTTCCACTGGTTAATTACAATTTGCATGATGCAAGCAATAAAATTTTAATATAAATCTTATTACTAGTGAAGAAAAGCGGTAAGGATAAAAAAACCGAAGAAAAGCAATTAGGATGAAACTCCTATCCAGTACACAAACTAAAACTTTGTTCCACAGACAACTGAGGATGTGAAAAGTATTTATTTTGGATGTTAGGTTAGGTATCCTTTGGGCTTTGAGTGTCAGAAACACTAAACTAGGAGTACGCAGTGTACATAGCTAAACTAAATCAGACTATAGTTTTGTTTTCCACCACTTAACGTGATAATGATATCAACTACATTTCAGAAAACAGTAAGAGAGGGAGTAAGTATGTAGTCACCATCTAAGCAATGCCAATTTTCAGCCCAACAGAAAAACATAAGGATGAAAATATCACAGCAAACTTCATAATAACTTTATGCTGTTGTTACAATTAAAGATCAGGCGGCCTTTAGTACCTATAACCTATTTCAGATAGAAGTTTATAATGCAGCACGAAAGTGAGAAGATAGTTTCCTGACAACTATAACTTTGGTTTCTCCTAATAGCATTAGACTGCCATACTAAGCACATATAACAAGCGCAAATAATAAATTTGAATAGTGACATAAGTACCCTAATATTGTTGGTTCCTGTATCATCCAAAAGTCATTGGAGTTTATGAAGTCTTGAAGTTCCATTCTAACAATT
The DNA here is from genome assembly GCA_036927795.1 of Iris macrosiphon. Classification (NCBI taxonomy): domain Eukaryota; kingdom Viridiplantae; phylum Streptophyta; class Magnoliopsida; order Asparagales; family Iridaceae; genus Iris; species Iris macrosiphon. The sequence continues at coordinate 117,625 of JAYESA010000070.1, read as the reverse complement.
CATTTTTTTTACTGTCTGAAAAGATCTATGATTAGTTGATACGAACCCTTTGATCCTCTCTATTTAGTAGGCACCTCAGGTGGTATACAACACACTTCCAAGAGCATCCCCAACTTCCTGCGGCCCAATGAAGATTTACGACCTAGGGAGCACAGATACTTCAAATTTGGTGCCATGTCCATGTTGAGTCGTCTCAGACACATACTGAAAACAGCAGAAAAACTCCAGTATAGACTAAGACACTCCAAGACCGGTTCCATGTCCATGTGTTTGTATTATGTTGTATTTGTGTCCGTGCACCATAATTGTGACTAAAGAGAGCAACAGAGATGTGGATGTTCTCAATAATTTTACAGATTTTAGTGTAAAGCAGAATAGGTGTACAAAAATGAAAGAGTTGGAAATAAACACGAAAAAGGAAGTTATCAGCACTAGAAACTTTGGATCTCTAATAAGTTTCCTGCAGTACTAGAGACGACCTAGAGCAGACGTTCTACACAAGGAACAAAATCACCCATGCTGACATATTGCTGGCTAAGGAAGTTATCAGCACAAAAAAGTAAGTTATCAGCACGAATAGGTGTACAAAAATGAAAAGTTGGAAAGAAACATGAAAAAGGAAGTTATCAGCACTATAAACTTTGCATCTGTAATATTGGCAACTCTTAAGTTTCCTGCAGTACTAGAGACAACCTAGAGCAGACGTTCTACACAAGGAACAAAATCACCCATGCTGACATGTTGCTGACTAAGGGAGAGATGCCATATTTGTACCAAGTCACTGTTCAATGTTCATGCCTATTTGTCATGGCAGAAGAGAATTTGGTAGCTTCAAGAATCATATTGATGAAGAACCATGACAAACTTTTGGTTTTGGGTTGCCAACTTTGTCTATTAAGTTATCATAGTCCCCACCCCCACCCCGCACCCAGCCCCCAGTTTGTATTTCGAGATATTAGCTTACTGTAGTCTGTCCTGATGAGGATAGATGTCATGAATCAATCCATCATAATAGATTAGTCCATATAGCATACTCCATTTGTTTGAGAGAGCGGGAAGATCAAGGACTCGAGGGATGCAGAGTTGTAGACAATCACAAACTCCAAGAACATGGGCATACGTCGATGGGCTTTTGGTACTTTTGAAAGGGTAGGCACGTTGCTTTCCATAGAAATAGAAGGAGAAGAAACAGGTGATAAGGGAATTCATACTTCGTCCATGAATTTAAATACAAACAAAGCTCTATGTAATACCAGTTTTAACATTGGGTAGCACACAACATTTGTTCTTCAACCTATGGGCAACTTTGGGGATGATCTACATAGATGGACAAGTGGCTTTAGCATCAAGTGATTCCTTACTATCAAAAGCATGATTGAGACCAGTTTAATGCTTGGATAAAGTTCTTACAGAACTTTGCCTTGTACTCCCTACGTAAGCTAAGGAACAAAGTTGTTTAACCCAATCCTAACGCTCCCTGGAAGGAAGATTAAGAATGGGAACTGTAAAATCAGTGTCGTGTTGTATCATCTCCGTGTTCAACATGTAAGGGTTGTCTACGCAAAGCTATTTCCTCTTGACTAGAGCAATCAAGTCCTAGAGGATTTACAAATTACAACCAATCCAAGGACTTATCCATTTATATTTCTTCGAGTGAGATGAAACTCCTTGACCATAAACGGGGTCATTCCTATAGCTGGGTAGGGAAGATGAGTCATGATCCATCTAAGACCTCCCGTCACTACTAATGATAAGAAAAGGTCTCGGGTCTCAAAAGTTATTGATACCGACCATCCATCTCTCAAAGCACTCTAAATCTCCATTTAAGTATCGGAAATGAATTCTTAACTTTCATATATATATATTTTTCTCTCCCTTATTCTAAACCATCAAGTATATCCATAATCACGTCAGAAAAACAACTAACAAAGACCCGAACCGAACAAGTCTGGTCCGGTCCAGACCGGGTCTCTGATTCACCATGTGGCCAGCTCGCATGGGACAGGGTCATTATGGTAAGTGCACACATGTGGTGTGCACTTCTAGGATTTTCCTAGTTGTTATATATTATAGGAAGGGTGCTCTCACATGAAGAGTTAGGGTCCGTTTGGATAGTCTTTCTGAAATTTTGTTCTGAAAACAGTTTTCTGAAAGTAGGTTATAAAGTTATTTTCTGAGTATCAAGATTCGGAATTTGCGTTTGATTACTTTTATATGAAAATGGTTTTTAAAAACAAAAGTTGAAAATTTTGTTTGGTTAAAAAAATTTAGAAAATATTTTTTTAATTGTGTCCATTCGTGTCCAACTGTGTCCCTCTCAAACGTGTCCATCCCTGTGTCCTGAGTCCACTGTGTCTATCTATGTATCCTGAGTCCCATTTCTCAAACGTGTCCCATCTGTGTCCAAAAGCCTACTCCTAGAAATTGAGGTCAGTCCTTCCAAATCTACCAAACTGTGAATTCTCCCCAAATTTAGTGTAATTTTGATCCCAATAGAACAAAATCAGCACTCCTGACGCAATAACAATTCGATCTTTCATGCATTTTCTTGAATTTAAGAACCAGAACTTTCATGATTTTTCGATAAAACTTGATATGTGATTGCATTAGGGTTTTCTATAGACCCATGGAGTATTGTTCAAAGTGAAGATGACGAACCAGGTCCCAGAATCCTTAGAGTACTCTTCAAGTGACCCATGGGTTTTATTCTTCAAGTGAAGACGACGAGCCAAGTCCAAGGATCCTTGGAGTACTCTTCAAGTGACCCATGGGTTTTCTATAGACCCATAGAGTATTTTTCATGTGAAGATGTCGTCGTGGAGCTCAACAAGGGGGGGTGCTTCATGCGGTCTCCGAGTATGTCCTCGTCGGTGAGGTCGAGGAGGAGGGAGATGGCGTCGATGGTGATGTCGGGTGTTGTCGTCGTGGAGCTTGACCTCGGAGTCGGCGGAGGCGGCGCTCAAAGAAGAGGACGAGGAGGGAGACGGCGTCGTTGACGAAATCGAGGACCTCGATGCCGCCGGAGCCTTTTGACTTATCTACCGCCTCCAAAAGAGTTTATTGGAAATGTGGAGAGAGAGAGAGAGAGATTTTTGGGAAAGATGGGAAAGAGAAAAAAATTTCGAAAACTGAAATTTTGTGCTCTCTGGAAACAGAGTTTAAACAATGTTTCTAGAAAAAAAATTCTGAGTGTACTTTCTCAGATGTAAATATCCAAACGGTATTTATTGCACTGCTGGCTTCTAACCAAACACTGCCTTAATCTCTAGAACATAATTTTCACCTCCAAGAATAACTTCATCTCCAAGTAATTCTCTTCTTCTCCATCTCCGGGTGGGAGATTTGCTGCGGGGTAAACGGAGCTTTCTCTTCCGTATGAGGTTTCACTAAGGAGTAGAAGGAATCCAATTCAACTTCAACTTCACCGAAGGTATCATTCTTATCGCTTCCGCAGCCACTTAAATCTCTTTCGGTGTCGTGACCATCTACGGGTTACACAAGTCAAAGTGCCAAACCAGACCAATATTCGCAGTCGGTCGAAATCTTCTAAGAACTGTAGATAACCCTATCAAAATTGATTTCGGGCTAAATTTCAACTTGATACCCTCAACTATTTAAGTTTTGCAACTTGATACCCTAAACTTTAATATTAGACAACTTAATAGCTCAACTATAATTGTATAACTTAATACTCTAACAATGATAACGAATAATTTTAAATGACAAAAATATCCTCTCATTTGGTATCACTTCAAATAGCTACAGGGGATGGGGGAGGGTAATTTGGTCAAAAAATTATTATCTACTTTTGTTGAAATGGAAAAATTAAACCTTGACCGGCAAACAAGACCGGCCCTGAGGTAATTCGGACAAGACTTCGGGCTTGGGCAACCCCCTGCAAGAGCAACCTTCCAGATTTAGCGTGATCCCACCAAAGGTCGGGGTCACGAATGATCCCACACCCCCCGGACCGGCTCACAATAAGGGTCAAGAGAACCAAAATTTGCTCCGGATAGGACAACCCAACCCTCCGGGCCAGCCCTGCTGGCAGAGGTATTGACTTTAAAATATCCAGGGTATTGTTTGGTATTATATTAAAGTTTAGGGTATTAAATTCAAAAACTTGGATAGTTGAGGGTATTAAGTTGAAATTAAGCCTTGATTTCGGCTACTAGACATGATAACATGAAACATAGAGCAAAATAGAACCAAAATTACCACTGGCGTTGCGCTCGAAACCACAATGGCGGCAGCTGGCAACCTCGAGGGAGTCGAAGGAGAGACGGGTTCCGCATATGCTGCAGAACATGAAGTCCCTCGCGTAGCAATAATCCATAGCTTCTACAGAGAACAAGAGATTGTTACTATGAAGAATGGAATGGAAATAGAAGATGTTACAATCATAAAATATCACCTCTGCTGCTGCTGCTGTCTTCCGCGCGTGTTCCGGTGTTGTCGCAGCCGCCGGGAACGAGAGAGAGCAACAGAGACTGGAGGGAGAGGCAGATGAATGGTTGGCAATCAAGTATAAGCCCTCGGACCGATTCCCCAATCCCTGTTGGTACCCGATAAGGATCCGAAATCCGGATACGACTCTTACCCGTTAAGACTTTTTATTTTCCCTGTTCTTGGTATATATAAATAAAAAAAAGAAATTTTCTTTTTAAAATATAACAAAACATATCGATCTTTCCGACAAAAGAGGATAAAGAAGGACTAGAATTAAAATATATAAGTAAATCGGATGGGTAGGAACATATATGAGTTCATCTATATAATATGGGTTCATCTATATAAGTGTCACGAATAAAATAGAGTGGTTAAAAGAGAATGGTCTTTTTTTGACAAAACATAAAAATCACGGTTAAAGATAGAAATAGTTAGAAATATGATACGCTAATATAAATAAGAAATAATTTTTAAAATAAAATATGAAAGATTGTTGGACATCGGATGAATTAGATTATGATAAAAAAAAAAGGTTTCTCTACCAAAAAAATTAAGACAAAAGATGATCATAATTAAATATTTTTTATAATTAAAATATGTATAAGTATATTCAATAGTTTATAACTCTCTATCCTTCTCTGCTTAAATAATTCTCTCCCTCCCTCTCTCCCTATTTAATTATTATTATTAACTAATAGTTGGTCCCATCCTTCTCTACTTAATTAAGTCTATACTACTATATGTTTAATTATTATGGCAATTAATTAATTGTTGATCAACAATTTCGTATTGTGACAATTAATTAATAGTTGATCCACAATTTTCTAGATAAATTTATATTATGTTCACTAATTGATTGATTCTCTTTTTATTTTACTTTTTAATCTTAAAATTTTAAATTATATTGAAATTTTAGTAAAAATTTAATTAAATCTTAAATATATTTTATTGTATTATATATTTTCATTTTAATTATTATCTTTTATAGATTTAACTCAAGAATATATTTTACTTTGATATTTTTATATTTATCTAGACAATAAATTATTCTAGAGAGCTTGAAAAGTGTTAAGAACCACGTGTCACAGTGCCAACGGTATGGATCATAATAGATGCGCTAAGAATTATATGAAATATCCATATCCAAGCAAGCTATAATTGAGTAAAGCAACATGTCATTTATATGATAAATTAAAGTAATGATCTATATAATACAACGAAATGGTATTTTTTGTCAACATATAAAATAATAAAGAAGGGTTACGATTAAAATATATGAGATATATAAAATGACTACTATGAGACGCGTCTCACTATTTTCGTATTTGTATCCAACATACGTGTATATTTTCGTTATGTTTGTTATTTCTTTCTTTTCCTAATTCTCTATTAGATGTTTTCATGAATATTGTTTAGAGGCATTTTGTTGACCAGTGGGTTCTTGGTTTTGTTTGTGTGGTCTAGATTGGCTTAGAGTTGTGGCATGGATTGGCTACCATCCAACGGTCACCCTTAACCCAAACCCACATATATATAACACATTCACTTTCTCTCTCCTTTCCATCTTTCATTTCTTTTTCCTTTCTTTCCTTTCTTCCCTAAGCCCTCACCCAATAGTTAGAGCTAGAACTTGGCAGTGACCATGGGTTTTGAATCATTGGTAGTAGTTTAGGCTTAGCTAGAACTTGTCCAAAGTGGAGAAATAATAATTTTTGAAATATTTTGTTAATTTATATTTTTTTTCACATATTTTTAGCTTATAATGTATATCTAGTGGTCCTTAGCAAATTTAGTATTTGGCATTTTTGATTTTGATGAACTATTTGGAGTAGATCTAAGTTTAAAGTTAGAATTTTACGAATTTTATGGATTTGATCTCTTAAAACATGAAATTTATGAAAACTAATTATTCCATATTGTGGAAATTTTAATTTTATGCGATTTTGGCTTTTGAAACGTTGAATTTCGAGTTGAAATAAAATTCTTATGACCAAAACAAGTTTTTAGAATTTTCATGACAGCTGCGAAGAAGAACAGTGCTGACGTAAAACTGTACAGAAGTCCCTGCGTAAAACTGCACAGAACCCCCTACGTAAAACTGTGTACCCTTCCCTTTTGCGTATTTTACGCAGAATTCAATTCTGGACGTAAAAATTACGCATGACCCCTTCCTTTTTGCGTATTTTACGTAGAATTTAATTATGGGTTTAAAAATTACGCAGGAGTCATTTCCTTTTGCGTACTTTTTGCGCAGAATCCTGCTTTTGTATATAAAGTACTAAAATGACCCATTTTTGAGCAAAAATACGCAGGTGAGCTATTTTTGAGCAAAAAATACGCCAGAAGCCTATTTTTAGCCATTTTGACTGTTTTGCAGGCATAAAAAACTGTTTTTGCCTATTTAGCTATTTTTGTAGCAAGAATCTCATAAAACTCAAAACGTGAAAGTTGTAGATCTTTGTTTTGTCTTTCCAAATCTTTTTTGAATTGTCTCATTTGGAGTTCGGATGAGGAAGTTATGCCCAGTTTTCTAAAATATGTTAAAATCTAGTTTTGTGCAATCTTGCATATTTGATTATTTTGTCCATTGTTGCTATATTCTTTAACTGTTTGGCTTTCTTAACTTAACATTGGGTTAGTGTACATTATGTTTTTCTGTCTTTAACTTGTGTTAGTGCTTGTAATGAAGCTTGGAGTTTTAAGCCCATGTTTATGTAAATATTGTACTGATATTTTCGATAGTGGCTCGACGAAGCGCACTCATGAACCAAGATATCTTGACATATCCCGATCAAGGCTAATAGTAGCACCATTATTGCATGACTTATCATTATGTGGTTGATTTTGATTGTACATGTCAAGCTATTGTCCAATCTTGCATCATGCCTAAGGAAGATTCTCGAGCACCACGGTCGAGAATCATGATTAAACTGATCAGGTTAATGAACTAGATTTGATGTCTAAAATCATTTAGGAAAATTCCTGGCTACATACAATCCCGACATCACAGCGTTCATGTGGATTTGGAGCTCTCCGTCGTGAAAGCATACCGTCGAGTGTTGCATTGTAAGTAAACATATCTATATATGTTAATTTTCTTATGTATTCCGTACGACTTGGATGATCCGGAGGGACTGCAGGGCATGTGGATGTATGGAATTTCTAAATTTGCATGTGATAGTAATTAGGACTGTGATAACCCTTGTTAGTTAATGATTAGCAAGCCATAAGACATGCTTGGCCGTGATTGGTTGATTGCTAGTCTTGTCATGTCCATACACTTCATGTTTATTTAACATGCAAGCTTATCTCCATTCATATTTAAACTAAGGAGGAATCCACCTAAGGAGGGGCTCGCGTATGATTAGCTCGTTGGTGAGGCAATAGCTTGCCAAGGCTATGATAAGTAGCTGGTCTGAGAGGATGATCAGCATATTGGTTTTAATTGCTAAGTTGGGATTTCTTGTGGTACTTTGTTGTTTGGGGTCTGACCCTACTGGTTTTGTATGGCCAGATTTCGGAGCAGGACCCGGGGATCTCCCGTACCTTCCTCCAGATGGTAAACACCCAGAGAACTAGAGGAATTGTGTGGGTTTCTTCTTCATATGCCCAATTATCATTGTAAATTATTCTTTTGAGGCATTTAGCCACCGAGCACGCATTTAGCTCATATTCTTCTGAACTTACTATCTAGCCTAAAGGGCAGGACATGATTGACATATTCTAGACTATAGCTAGAGTTGATCATGTATAACTTTACTCTAGCTAGTTCTCCTCTTTTATATAACTAGCTTCATGATCATCTGTGTATATGTGTGATGATGATAAATCTTGTAACATGTTGATTGCCTGTGATTGAGATACCTAGGATTGTCATGACCTAAGATTTCCTGATGGTTTGTAGAGTAAACCCCCTCATGTCTTAGACAGTCGTGGTCGTATTATCGGGGTATTGGTATACTCTAATATACGTAGCTGGCTTTGTCTGTCCCCTCTCTTCAGTATTCTGGTTCTGGGGCATGACAGGGTTTAAGTGGTGGCCCATGCAGGTCTAATTTACATATATGTGGGGGTTTACCAATGCTTAGAAGTCTCAATCATGTCACCCCTTGATCTTATTTTTCCTACCATTCTATACCCCTGAATCTTGACTTTTTATCTGCTTGCTTCCTTGATTAATCACGTCCTTCCGATTTGATCCGTATGTCCTCCATCTTTCAGGGACACTGTTCCTGGTCCTTCCAATCATCCAGCTAAAGATTTGCAGGTAGCAGGATAACCACCAATCGGCGAACAACTCCAGGAGATTCAGCATCAGCATTCCGGAGCATAATCCAGAATAACACAGACTGTGGAACCCCAGGTTTAGTTAGAGCCTCGAGTTGTACCAGTAGTGGAAATTCTGCCAGTACCATATAATGCAGAAGAAGGTACCCATGCACTGATGGAGATCATCAGACATTTGTTAGCATCGCAGGAGCAACGAGATGATGCTTTCATTCAGTCAGTACATGAGGCCTTGGGGAGAGACGGACATCGTGCCAACAATTCGGCGAGCAACTTCAAGCGCCTTCAACCACCATATTTTTTGGCACTGAGGATGCGATTGTATCTGATGCATGGATCCAAGATACTGACACTATACTTGAGGCAGCAAGGGTTCCGGATAGGAAACGGGTGGCAGTGGTACGACTTCAGTTGCTAGACTTAGCCCGAGACTGGTGGGCAGCTCAAGCGGTTTCCTTGGCACTGTCTTATGGGCAGTATTCAACTAGATATTCCAGATGAGGTACTTTGATGCGGTGTCGCATTATGATCTACAGCTGAGATTCAACAACTTGAAGCATATGGGCAGGGCTGTCGATGGCTATGCAGCAAAGTTCTGTAGGTTGAGTCGGTTTGCTCCCACCTTGGTGGCGACCGAATTGGAAAGAGCAAGAAGGTTTCAGCAGGGACTTCACCTAGAGATCATCTTGGCAGTGGAACAATATGAGTTCCAGACGTTTGACGTCGTGATGTGAGCGGCGGAGAGGCACGAGTACACCTCCCAGAGGATTTTCAATAGGGTCGAGGGCCGGAAGAGGTCCCACACCTCAGGAGGTTCATATACCCAATCTTCAGCACCAACTCCAACAGTCCGACCCTTGACGATTGGAACCCCGATAAGGACAACTTCGGCAGCATCTGTTTTGCAACCAGCTCCAACACGTCCTTAGCAGTAGATATCATCTCCTTCAGTGGGGTATTCTCATTATGGAAAACAATGACACGTTTTATCATAGTGACGCAGAGCACTAGGGTTGTGCTTGGTCTGTGGAGCTTCGGACCATGGAGTGAGATCTTGCCCACGTAGAGCCAGTTCATCATCATCTTCTCCGGCATGTCCACATTATAGGGCACCAGTGCCGGTTCAACAATACCATGGTCCGAGGCCTTTGTCGACCCAGTCTCAAGTATTCCAGCAATAGAGGCCTCAACAGTATGTGCAAGCCCAAGTTCAGACCAGGAGGTCCGCATCAGAGGGGACCAGTACCAAGAGGGCAAGGCCAAGCTATGGTGCTCACCGTGGAGGATGAGTTAGCTTCATATGAGGTGGTGGCAAGTACCATTATCGTCAACTCTCATTCAACTACTGTATTGTTTGATTCTGGTGTATTATATTAATTTATGTCTGCACGATTTGCGACACGAGTAGGTTTGGAGCCCGAGTCATTAGCAATTATCATATCCCGATTCCGTGGAATCGATAGTCGTTCCCCGGACGTGATACCGTGCGTGCATAGGTTGCGAAGATGACCGCTACCAACTCCAAATAGTGTTTCCACACGCTCTTCGTGGTCTGTGAAGATCTCCACACGCTCTTCGTATAAATAGTGTTTCTACAACTTCAGAGCAAAGATGACCGCTGCCAACTCCAAATTATTGTTAGGGTAGTTTTTCTCATGAGGACGTAATTGCCTGGAAGCATAGGCAATCACCCTCCCATTCTGCTGTAACACATAACCTAGTCCCTTCCCCGATGCATCACTATAGATAGTGAATCCTCCAGACCCTGATGGCAATATCAACTCTAGAGCTATCGTCAACCTCCTCTTTAGCTCATCAAAGGCAATCTGGCACTCCTCTGACCAAACAAACTCTATGTCCTTCCCGGTCAGCCTAGACAACGGCTCTACAATCTGGGAAAAATCCTGAACAAATCTTCTGTAGTAACCTGCCAATCCCAGGAAACTCTTGACCTCTGCTACTGAACTCGGAGCACTCCATGCCTCAACTGCCATGATCTTCCTTGGATCCACCGAGATCCCCTCTCCAGTCACCACATGACCAAGGAATTCAACATTGTCAAGGAAGAACTCGCACTTCAAAAGCTTTCCGTAAAGCTTCTCCTTCCTAAGAGTCTCCAGCACTATCCTCAGATGCTCCTCATGCTCCTCTGAGGTCTTCGAATACACCAAGATGTCATATATAAACACCACCACAAACCTGTCCAGATGCTGATGGAATACCTTGTTCATCAGATTTATGAACACTGCCGGGGCATTAGTCAACCCAAACGGCATCACCATGAACTCATACTGTCCATACCTGGTCCTAAAGCTGTCTTCGGAATATCCTCCCGCCTGACCTTCACCTGATGGTAGCATGTCCTCAGATCAATCCTGGAAAATACCCTCGCTCTGCTCAACTGGTCAAAGAGATCATCAATACGCGACAGCAGATACTTGTTCTTGATTGTGAGGTTGTTCAGAGCTCTGTAGTCGATACACATCCGTATCGACCCATCCTTCTTCGACATAAATAGCACCGGAGCACCCCACAGAGAAGAACTAGATCTGATAAATCCCTTGTCCTGAAGCTCATCCACCTGCTTCTTCAACTCTATCATCTCACTATTGCTGACTCTATAGACGTGCTGGGATATCGGCTTCGCGCCTAGCACCAAGTCTATATAGAACTCCACATCTCTGTCCGGAGGTAACCCTGGCAACTCCTCCGAAAAGACATCCATGAACTCCGCTATCGGTGGATATGGCAACCTCTGTTCTACCACCAGGGCTTCACAAAAGACTCCCTCGCTCTGCTCCGCTGCTCCTCTGGCAAACTAAAACTCTGGCTCACCCGGCGGACTAAACAATAATCTGCCTCCACGATAATCTATACTAGCATGGTGCATACTCAACCAATCCATCCCGAGTACAATATTGTAGCTCGAAAGTGGCATTACGAGTAGGCACACACTTAACTCCCGGTCTCCCAAGGTAACTCTCTGGTCTCTGCAGACATCACTGACTAGCATGATGCCACCCCCGGTCATGATCTTGCAGAGTCTAGCTAAAGGTTAAGCAACAAGATGGTGTCTAACAGCAAAATATACAGACACAAAACTATGAGAAGTACCAGAATCAAATAAAGCAAGTACTGGAATGGAATCAAGAAGAACAAAACCTGAGATTACATCACCAACGGTGCAAGATACGATATCATCAAGGAAGGACAGTAGTATTGCAAAAGAAATAATTTTAGAAAAATTAAATATAGCAAAAATTAGGAAGGATTTTAGTTGTGATTGAGCACACTCTCTCTCAGCCTATATCCTATATCCTATCGCAAGTAGACCTAGAAACTAGACCTACGTGGGCCACCACCAAAAATGTATCACGACCTGCACCCGAAAAATCGGACATGAGTCGTGGGTACGTCCACCCTACACCGCAGAATCGGCGGTAGAACGCTGTCTAGATCCGTTCTAGGTCACAATATCTATATCTCATAAAACCTGTCAATATAACCTCTCCTAAAAGGAGAGCAACCACGCAATATATATATATATATGACTCAATCACAATAACTAGGGGAAGAGTAAAAGCACGATAAGATATCACAAAGAACCAAAGAGCAAGTACAATATCCAAATATACAGTCCAAGACTAAAGTCTACAATATCTCACAATAACAAAATAATAAATACAGTCATCCAAAAAGCAACTGGAAACAACTTAGGAAAACCCACCTAGCTAACTAGGGTACTAATGGCGTCTCCTCGACGGGCTCCTCCTCAATCTCTGGGTCACAACACTCCTCGACGCCCGGCCCATATAATATCGGGCAAAAATCTTCAAGATCCTTTGGAAAAAATATGTTCAGACAGGACTGGAACGAAGTACATAACTCTGAAAGCAACTCCAAATACATGGTAAGGTGTATATGACTAGCAATAGAAAAGTATACAAGATGCACAGGAAAATAAATATATGGTAGAGCAGATAAAGTAGCTGCAATGTAAATTTGGAGAACAATACAAGTAGTAGGGAAGTAACTGTATGTGAGAAAACAAGAATACTAGCTAAGTGCCTTGAGCACAAGTTTGTTATGTGATCGGCTTAGGTTGCACATGAATAATCTACGATAACTCCGTTATGCGTGAGTTGCATAACCGACATACACATGAATATTGTTTGGCTTTGATCAGATAACCAACTCCTACTCCCCTCTCCCACTAATACTCTTGGATCCAACCATGACACGCTACGTACATGATAAATAACTCATGCACATGAAGGCGAGAGCACACGAAGCACATGATAGCACATGAGAATCAATACCGGAAGCACATGATGAAATACACGTGATAGAGTACCCGCTGAACACGGTAAGGGGGATAACATCTCATGACGAGATCCAACTAGTACCAGCTCATGAAATAATGTGTCAAAATCAAGTATTACAGTTCTAAAACAGGTGATATAAACGCTATCATGAAATAGAAACGATCAGAGGTAGGTACTCGCCTGACGTCCTGAGCAACTGATTAGGATCGAGATCCGGACTGGCGTCGCAAGAACCTATTACGAAAAGCAAGGTTAAACGGGGTTCTAAAGAGTTAAATTGATATAAAATAACTAAAAACAAGCTTATAGGGTTATTCTAGGTCGAACGGGTCAAACCGGTGAAATTTAGGTCAAAAAGTCAACTCGGGGTCCAAAAAGTCAACTCTGGGTCAAAACTAGGTCAAAAGTTGACTTTTACGGTCAACGGGGGGCAATTATGGTCAACTCTAGGTCAAACTAGGGTGCCCCTAAAATTCTAGGTCAAAACTAGCTCATTAAGCTAGTAAACCCTCAAACTCGCCTCCTTGAGATACCGGGATACCCTTGGTATCCGATACCTCGACCTAAGCTACACACCCCACCTATACCCACTAACACCTATGCTAACACGCGTAAATATATACACCAATACATATAAAAGCCACTCTAAACCTATTCCTAGGCAAATGCTCAAAAACCTTACCCCGATACTCAATACCTTGGGTATCTCAAGGTATTGAGATACCTTGATATCTCAAGGTATTGAGATGTCCCGCTAACCCTCTCTAACACTACCCATCTAGCTAACTATCTATGTATATATACACCTAGGTATATATATCTAGGCTAATATATATATATATATATATCTAACACATAGGCATATATCTACTTATATATATAACCACACACACATATACACATACCCATACCCATACTCAAATATATATCTATATCTAACTCTATCTATCTATCTATCTATACTTATCTATAGATCTCTCAACCTCTCTCTACCTGCCACTGCTAGCTGCTGCTGCGCTTGCTGCTCTCGCTGCGATTGTTGCTGGTGCAAATGTCGCTGTTGATGCTGCTGGATACTACAGCAATTGCTGCTACTGCTGCTGCATCAGGCTGCTGCTGCTGCGCTGCGCTCTGCACACTGCTAGTTGCTCATCCCCTTGCTGGCTGCCACTGCCTCCCCTTTGCTGGCTGCTGCTGCCTCCCAAACTGCTGCTGCAGCTCCCCCCATTTGCGGAATTCTGCTGCAGCAGTTGCTCCACTTAGTTGTTGCCTCCTCCCCCATGCTGCCTCTGCTGCTATTAATCTGCTGCTCTGCTCCCCCTCGACACACCACACACACACAAACACACACACACACACACACACATATATATATATATATATATATATATATATATATGTATATATATATATATATATATATATATATATATATATATATATATATATATATATATATATATACACACACAAACATATATACATATATATATACACACACAACCATATATATATATATATATATATATATATATATATATATATATATATATATACACACACAAACATATATACATATATATATACACACATAACCATATATATATATATATATATATATATATATATATATATATATATACACACACACACACACACACTTATACACATATGTATATAGGTACACACACACTTACACATACACACACAAACATGTATATATACACATAGACTCATATACATATATATACATACACACACTTATATATATATATATATATATATATATATATATATATATATATATATATATATATATATATATATATATATATATATATATAGAGAGAGAGAGAGAGAGAGAGAGAGACACACACATACATATATATATATATAGACTCATATATACATATACACACTCACTTATATATATATAGATACACTTACACAAACACATATACACACTCATATATACATATACAAACACATATATATATACACACACTCATATATATACAAACACACACACACACACACACACACACACACACACACACACATATATATATATATATATATATATATATATATATATATATATATATATATATATATATATATATATATATATATATACACATATATATATATATACAAACACACACACACACACACACACACACACACATATATATATATATATATAAACTCATATGTACACATATATACATACACACAAACACAACACACACACCAACGCACGTACAACGACCGAAACACCAATAAATAACTATAAATATATAAAATATAACTCAAAAACTCTAGCACACACTCCCCGAAGCTAAATCAACGCGCTCACAAGCCCGAAACCTAGAAACCAAGTCGAAATGGCCATTCGGTCATTTCGACGAACACGTGGAGTGCGGTTCGTGAAACCTCGTGAAATGCACACCAAACCTACTCGGAATCGGCCTAAAATTTATCCACGGGTTGTAATCGAGGTCTAGAACCTAAAAAAAAATGCTATCTTATCGATTCTAGGTCCGTGGCAAAAATGTACACGCACATAGAACCTACGACGACGAAAACCCCCAAATTGCCCGAAACGCCCAAATCTCCGTGACACGACCTCACGTGTCTGAACGGAGACATGTACTTACCCTCAAGACACCCAAGCACGTCTACCTAGGTTCGTCTAACCTAGGACATCACCAAAAATTGGGCCAATCTCGGATTTCACCCAAAATTAACACAAAACCTAATGTCAGTCTCCAAACACAACCAAACAAGTTCTAACTTCCTCCCACGGGTAGCCTTAAGGTTTAGGAAGTTTTTAAACCACTAATTACACTATATAAGAGCAATCACTAAGGGAAAAGTTAGGGTTTATCTCTTGGGAGTTGGAATCCCAATGTCAAAGTCTCCAAAACCCTTGAAATCACCACCCTCAACCCTCCAAGCCTCCAAACCAAGCCTCCACACTAAGTCTAGGATCTACACACCTAAGTTAGAAAAAAATATAGGGTTAAGGTTTACATCTATGGAAGAAATAGAAGAAGAAAGAGAAGAAAAATGAGAAATTCTTACTTGAAATAGGAAGTGGGAAGAAGAAAGGAAGAAGAAAAGAGTGGAGAGAGGAGAAGAAGAAGAAGAAGAATGAAGGAAGGGAGGAATAAAATGGGGGATGGAGGTTCGGTCATGAACCTGGGAAAGGGCCGGCCGTACATTAAATTAGGGTTTCCATAATTCAAAATGACTAAAACACCCTCTCCTTTAGTCATGCAACTTGGGTTTAGGTTTAGGGTTCACTAAACACTCTCCAACTAATCCAAAATAATCCAACTAACTAAAATAAAAATATAATAATTATTTTAAACCCATAAATAGGCCTCACAAGGGTGTTGGTTGGGTCTGACATGGGTCCACTAGGGTCTGACATGGGTCCAGACTAGCCAAAACCCTAAAACAACCAAACAAAAAATTTATACAACCAACAATTAAATATAAATATAAATATTTATGAACAATACACAATTTACCAGAAATAAAAAAAAGAAAATCCCTATTTTCTAGAATTGGGTAGTGACATAATCCAAGTCTATTCCATTTTATCTTGATATCTTTTAGTTATTATGGTATCGTCTGATCGGAACAATCAAGAGAGCAAGATTTAGGTGTGAAGACTTGGAAGAAGAATCAACTAATCGAAGTATAGCCACTCACAAGTTGGTGGGGAGAGAAAAGGAAAGAGGTGCTTCAAGACTCCTCTCGTGCGACGCCTACTGTACGATCACCTACATTGCCACAAATAGACAATTAATACCTCTTCTCCTCTTTCCAAGCTCGAAACGAAAGTGCAGTTCAACGAACGAAAAAAATAAAATCCATCAAAACCGTTCAAACAATACAAACTTGAAAACCAACTCGAAAGCACGAAAGCAACAATGAGACAACGAACATTAGGAAAGAAAACTTGCAGCGGAGAGGTCCCTCTTGACTCTTGCGCTTAGTCCATCCTTGGGACATAATCCACTGAATATGGGAATCGATTCCAAAGAAGCCAATCCATAACGAGGAAAAGATCTTGATTCAATCTATCCTGATCGAATGATACTGAAAGTATTTTTTAGTCGCGCTCCCCGAATAGGGGGAACGGGGCACCACAACTGTAAGGCTCAATATAATTATTGGTAACGGTCTCATGGGAGTAGATAGAGTTTATACCTTGTGTTGAGTCGTAGTATGCGGGAGATATTTTCCCGCAAGGCTGATAGAGTTTTCGATGGACGATTATGATGTCGTCCTAGGAATGGATTGGTTGAGTGCCCGACATGCATCGATAGATTGTCATACCGGCAAGGTTATCTTTTGTGTCCCTGACAAGGAGGAGCTCATTTTTTAGAGGCGAGATAGAATCTTCATCAGTTGTCCTGAGGATGTCAGTAGCCGAACAAGTGCAGCTACCCATAGTTGTTAGCGAATTCTCAGATATATTTCCAGAAGAGCTTCCAGACATGTCGCCAGAGAGAGAGAGAGAGATCGAGTTTACTATTGATTTGATTACAGGAACAACACCAGTATCAGAAAGGGTCTACATGATGGCACCATCAGAGTTGAAAGTCTGTACCGAATGATTAAAGAGTTGAGAACCAAGGAATTCATTTATGCTAGTGGATCACCTTGGGGAGCCCCGATGCTTCTTGTAAAGGAGAAGGATGAAATATCGCGTATATGTGTTGACTATCGTACCCTAAATGCAGTGACCATCAAGAACAAGTATCCATTGCCTCGAATAGATGACTTGTTCGACCATCTCAATGGGGAAATAGTATTTTTAAAGATTGATTTGCGGTCCAGGTACCATCAAATCAGAGTCAGAGAGCAAGATATACCCACGACAATGTTCAGATCCATATATGGCCATTGAGAGTTTCTAGTGATGCATTTTGGAGCAACTAATGTATCAGCAGTATTCATAGATCTCATGAATCGTAAATTTATGTCTTATTTGGATAAGTTTGTAATTGTGTTCATTGATGACATCTTGGTCTACAGTCAGAGTGAAGCAAAGCATGAGCAACATCTTTACACAGTTCTTTTGGTTCTCATGGAGCATCATTTGTATGCTAAGTTCAGCAAATACGAATTTTGGCTTGATCGTAGTTCTTACTTAGGTCATATCATTGCTAGAGGAGGAGTCAAGGTAGATCCTAAGAAGATAGAGGCTATCGAGACATGACTGATTCCTAGCTCATTTGCAGAAGTTTGCGGTTTCCTGGGGTTAACAGGATATTATCGATGGTTTATGGCAGATTTTGCTAGAATCTCTGCACCCTTGACACAGTTGACATGAAAGAATGTGCGCTTTGAATGGACCAGTACTTGTCAAACTTCTTTCAAGAATCTCAAGCAGAAGTTAGTTATAGCTCCTATTTTGACGCTTCCAGATGGATCAGATGGATTCACAATTTATTGTGATGCGTCAGGCAAAGGATTGGGATGTCTCCTTATGCAACACGGTAAATTTATAGCTTATGCATCTCGACAGCTTTGAGACCATAAGAAGAACTAACCAACGTATGATTCGGAGTTAGCAGCAGTCGTATTTGCACTCAAGCTCTGGAGGTATTACCTGTACGGAGAGAGAGAGTAGAGATTTTTGTGGATCACAAGAGCTTAAAGTATGTGTTTACTCAGAAAGATCTAAATATGCGGCAGAGAAGATGGTTAGAATTATTGGTGGATTATGACCTTAACCTTCAGTATCATCCCAGAAAGGCTAACGTCGTTGCAGCCGCATTAAGCCGAAGAGCAGGAGCTTATTTCTTGACGACACAACGAGAAATCTTGGAAGATCTCCAGAAGATGGGCATCGAAGTAGTGTTACTTGGCGACACAACATCGATGGCTGGTTTATAAGTTTAATATATTATTATGGAGAGGATCAGAGAAGCGCAGTCAATGGATGCCAAGCTTCAGCGACTCAGAGCCGAGTATGAGACAGGACGCAAAAAAGAGTTGAGTATTTATAGTGGTGAGACTCTCTGATTTGGTAGTCATCTTTGCGTACCAAGTGGAGACCTTCGAAAAGAGATCATGTCAGAAATCCAAAATTCTCAGTATTCCGTTCATCTAGGAGGAACCAAGATGTACAGGGATATCCTTCAGCATTTCTGGTGGAATGGTATGAAGAGGAAGATAGCCCGGTTTGTCTCTCGATGCTTGGTTTACCAATAAATCAAGGCTAAATATCAGAGACGGGCTAGACTTCTTCAATATTTACCAATTTCGGAATGAAAGTGGGACCATATTACCATGTATTTTGTGATCGGTCTTCCTAGATCCCAGGCTGGCAGAGATGTTATTTGGGTAATAGTTGATCGACTCACGAAGGTGGCCCACTTTGTTTCTTTTAGAGTAGGGTAGTCTACAGAGCAGTTGGCTCAGATGTACATGAATCATATTATCAGGCTTCATGGATTACTAGTGAGCATCGTATTAGATAGAGATTCTAGATTCATATCTCACCCTTGGCAGAGTCTTCAGCAGAGTTTGGGTACCCGTATGAAGTTCAGTTCAGCTTATCATCCGCAGATAGATGGTCAGTCAGAATGTACGATTCAGACCCTTGAATATATGCTTCGATCATATATACTCGACTTTGGTGGTTCATGGGAAGATCACTTGCACTTGACAGAATTCTCTTAGAGTGTAGATCACCCTTCGAGGCATTGTATGGCAGAAGATGTAGATCACCATTAGCTTGGTTTGATATGGAAGAGAGGCAAATGCTTGGCCCAGAGATGATATCCCAGACAGTTGAGGTAGTCAGGAAGATCAGAGAGCATCTTAGAGTGGCTCAAGATCGTCAGCGTCATTGGGCCGATTCGTGTCATCGTTATCATGAGTTTTCTGTCGGCAACCATGTATTCCTTCATATTTTGCCTACCCGAGAAATTATCAGATTTTAGAAACAGGAAAATCTTAGTCCGAGGTATATAGGTCCATTCGATATCCTCGAGCGAGTTGAAGATTTTTCATATCATCTCACTCTTCTGCCGTCACTTCGCGAGATACATAATATTTTTCATGTATTCCAGTTACAACGGTATATACCGGATGCAAGCCATGTCCTAGATCATTCAGAATTGGTCGTTGGTACTGACCTTTTATATGAGGAGAGGCATGTATCCATTTTGGACGGAGAGAGAAGATTCTCAAGAACCGGACTATCCGTTTAGTCCGTGTGGCTTGGGGATGCCACTTACTGGGCGAGTCGACTTGGAAATGCAAGGATGATATCCGATCTTGTTACCCATATTTGTTTGGCTCGTGAGGTATACTTATCGTGTATCTCGTATCATGTTCTTGTCTTGTGTGTGATTATCTTGCTATAAGTAGTTCGTAGATTATGATTGATTTCCATGATTTCTTGTCATTATTGATTTTTCTCGTGCCTTATTAAAATTTTGAGGACAAAATTTTTCTAAGGGGGAGAGAGTTGTGACACTCGTCTCACTATTTTCGTATTCGTATCCAAAATACATATATATTTTCATTGTGGTTATTTTTGCTTTTTCTAATTCTCTATTAGATGTTTTCATGAATATTGTTTAGAGGCATTCAGTTGACCAGTGAGTTTTTGGTTTTGTTTGTGTGGTCTAGATTGACTTAGAGTTGTGGCATGAATTGGCTAGCATCCAACGGTCACCCTTAACCCAAACTCACATATATAACACAATTACTTTCTCTCTCCTTCCCATCTTTCATTTCTTTCTCTTTTCTTTCCTTTCTTCCCCAAGCCCTCACCCAAGAGTTAGAGCTAGGACTTGGCAGTGAGCGTGGGTTTTGAATCCTTGGTATCTTGTATCATGTTCTTGTCTCGTGTGTGATTATCTTGCTATAAGTAGTTCATAGATTATGATTGATTTCCATGATTTCTTGTCATTATTGTTTTTTCTCGTGCCTTATTGAAATTTCGAGGGCGCAATTTTTCTAAGGGGGAGAGAGTTGTGACACTCGTATCACTATTTTCGTATTCGTATCCAAGATACATGTATATTTTTGTTATGGTTATTTTTATTTTTTCTAATTCTCTATTAGATATTTTTATGAATATTGTTTAGAGGCATTCTGTTGACCAGTGAGTTTTTGGTTTTGTTTGTGTGGTCTAGATTGACTTAGAGTTGTGACATGAATTGGCTAGCATCCAACGGTCACCCTTAACCCAAACCCACATATATAACACAATCACTTTCTCTCTCCTTCCCATCTTTCGTTTCTTTCTCTTTTCTTTTCTTTCTTCCCCAAGCCCTCACCCAAAAGTTAGAGCTAGGACTTGCCAGTGACCGTGGGTTTTGAACCCTTGGTAGTAGTTTAGGCTTAGAGCCCTAGGCAAGTACATCTTGTCCAAAATAGAGAAACCATAATTTTTGGAATATTTTATTTCTTTAAATTTTTTTGCATATTTTTAGCTTATAATGTGTATCTAATAGTCCTTAGCAAATTTAGTATTTTGCATTTTTTATTTTAATGAACATTTTGGAGTATATCTGAGTTTCAAAGTTAGAATTTTACGAATTTCATGAATTTGTTCTCTTAAATTTTGAAATTTCTGAAAATTAATTATCCCATATTGTGGGGAATTTAATTTTTTATGATTTTGGCTTTTGAAATATTTAATTCCTAGTTGAAATAAAATTTTATGGCCAAAATAAATTTTTAGAATTTTCATGTCGGCTGAGGAAAAAAAATAGTGCTGGCATATAACTGTGCAAAAGTCCTTGCGCAAAACTGCACAAAACCACTTCCCTTTTGTGTATTTTACGCAGAATTCAATTCTGGACGTAAAAATTATGTAGGAGCCCTTTCCATTTGCGTATTGTACGCAAAATTCAATTATGGGCGTAAAAATTACGCAGGAGCCCTTCTCCTTTGCGTACTTTTTGCACATAATCATGTTTTTGTATTAAAGTACGTAAATGACCCATTTTTGAGCCAAAAATACGCGAGAAGCCTATTTTTAGCTATTTTGACTTTTTTGTACGCATAATTTTTGTTTGCTTATTTAGCTGCTTTTGTAGCAAGAATCTCGCAAAACTCAAAACATGAAAGTTGTAGATCTTTGTCTTGTCTTTCCAAATATTTTTGAATAACTCATTTGGAGTTTGGATGAGGAGTTATACCCAGTTTTCTAAAATGTGTTAAAATCTATTTTTGTGTAATCTTGCATGTTTGATTATTTTGTCCATTGTTGTTATATTCTTCAACTGTTTGGTTTTCTTAACTTAACCTTGGGTTAGTGTACATGATGTTTTCCTTCCTTTAACTTGTGTTAGTGCTTGTAATGAACCTTAGAGTTTTAATCCCCTGTTTATGTAAATATTGTACTGATATTCCCGATAATGGCTCGACATAGCGCACTCATGAACCACGATATCCTGATATGTCCCGATAAAGGCTAATAGTAGCACCAATATTATATGATTTATCATTCCGTGGTTGATTTTGATTATACATGTCAAGCTATTGTCCAGTCTTGCATCATGCCTAAGGCAGATTCTCGAGCACCACGGTCGAGAATCTTGATTAAACTGATCAGGTTAATGAACTAGATTTGATACCTAGAATCATTTAGGGAAATTTTTGGCTACATGCAATCCCGACATCCCAGCGTTCTTATAGTGGAGCTCTCCATCGTGAGGGACACACTTCCAGCACACTGTCGAGTATTGTATTATAAGTAAAATTATCTATATATGTTAATTTTCTTATGTATCCCGTATGACTTGGATGATCCGGAGGGACTACATGGCATGTGGCTGTATGAGATTTTCAAATTTTTATGTGATAGTAATTAGGACTGTGATAACCCTAATTAGTTAATGATTAGCAAGCCGTAAGACATGCTTGGCCATGATTAGTCGATTACTAGTCCTCTCATGTCCATACATATCCTGTCATGTCCTGCTCCCAGAATACTGGATAAATACGAGGACTGATATGGCCAACCACACATTACAGAATATCGAAGTAAGCCACAACATGCTAAGATTGTCTAGAAGACATATGGGTAGACTCTAGCATGCTATGACGTCAGTCCTAATGTCGACAAATCCAAGTATCTCAATCTATCAACAATAATTACAAGAGTATATCATATATGAAAGTAAAGAGGTATCCCAAATTACATGTCACATATGATCATGAAACTAGTGAATACAAAATGCTACACTAGCAGAGTATAATTATACATGATCAAATATACCAGTCATGGTATAATATATACATCATGTTGACCGAAGTCAGAGAAGTGATCTTAAAATAAGGGGCTAACACTGCCTCTTGCTAAAATACCACAAAAGAAAATAACACTACGAGGAGTGGAGGGAGGAAACTCACTCACGAGTTTCGACCGTAGTCCTACGAGTATGAGCCATCTTGCTGGAAGTACGGTGGATCCTGGTTCTCCTTGGGGTAATCTGGCCATAAAAAACCAGTGGGGTCAGAACCCCAAGAAACAAGTACCATAAAAGTGCTCAAGGTAATAGACCAAATACATCACAACATACAACAGAAAAGAGACATAAAATTAATGTGGGTCGAGACTTGTACGGTACTAATATACTTATCTCAAAAATATACTAGAAGAACGAATAACAAGTGCTATAAAGGAAAGTGAGGTGAATAGCGACAAAAGATCATAGGAACTACTCTAGATCGGGACCACAACACTTAAACCAAACAAGGGCCGGGGTTGCAGACCTTCACCCAAGCAGAACTTAGCACCCTAACCACGCACCAAAAGAAAGGAACTTAGAAGAGCGAGCTCTAAATGAAAGTAACAACATTTATTATATGGCCAAACCGCTCTACGATTTGTTATAATTAACTAGCTAGGGTTATCACATGTCTTAATTACTAAATGTATATTTTAAGAATATTGCTACCACCGGCGTTGCCGTCAACCCAGAAAAATAGAGTCATATGGATGCATATACCCCTGCGTCAGTTAAATAGGGAATCGTCCTCGCTTTTCTATGCTAACTCACAAAATGGACAAGGGCCAAGCCTTGAGGTAAGTCGGTATGAACGATCTTCTCAAGGATATAACTCTGATCCAGTGTGTACCATCGCAGTCGGGTCGCATGATAGGTATCACACTCCATGAGATACGAGGGCAGAAAAGTAGGATAAAAACTTATCTCTACTCAATAAAAGAATCGAGACGACTATCGTATTCCGAATGTATCAGAACAAAAGATCGTTCAACAAGAACCCAAGGATAAGATAAGCTAAAGAGAGCTCAAAAATCTCACCCACAATCGTAGATCCTGCGACTAACTATTGTTCCAGGTTGCCAAAGTCTTCTGCACGCGCATGCCTAAGGGTTGCTGCTCTAACCTGCTGCTGATTGCACCTTTCTTGCTGGACTTGTTGGACTTGAGTAAACTGAGCCGGACTTTGCTACTGGAACTGCTGAGTCTGCATCGGGAGAGGATACTAATCTAGTGGTCGAACTGCTAATGTTGGTCCCCTCGGGCCTTCAATCGCTGCCTGAGGCAGAGCTGGCTACTGTCGGACTGAGGAAGCCTCAGGGTACAGAAGCGGGCATGAACCAATCATGTGGTCAGATGCCCCACATCTGAGACACTGACCATTGGCCCTCCTACACTGATCTCTGGTGTACCCTGGCTTGCCACATTGGCCGCATCATGTTGATGCTGACTGCCTCGTAGATTATAATAAGTTATTATGGAGGATGGAGGTACTAGCGGGCGAGAAGTTCTGCCTGCTGGTGTTGGAGGTGATGAATGAATATAGATGCCTCTCATTGATGAGTGTAACATATTTTGGTCTCCGATCCGTGCTACTAATCTCTGGCCGGTAAGTTCTTGGGACTTAGCTTCCCTGAGAACTACATCATAGGTGGTATAATTATGGCCCACCATAAACTGTTGAAGCTCAAGATGTAACCCTTGCTTAAATCTCTTTGCTCGGTCCTCTTCGGAAGCTACCAGATGGGGAGAAAATTGGCTAAGTCGACAAAACTCGGTCGCATACTGATCTGAAGGGATTCTTGGGCTTAGAGGTATGGAAATACTTTTCCTGAATATGATCCTTAAACGTCCTTCAATCAATGGGCTTCTTAAGCGCCATTTCTTGTGCTGCCCACCAATCTCGGGCAAGATCTGACAGTTATAGCATTACGACTGCTACCTTCTTATCTTCTGGGGTCTTAGTTACATCCAGGATGGCCTCAAAGTCCTAGAGCCAAGAATATGCTGCAACTGTATCTTCTGTGCCTAGGAACTTGGTTGGGCCCATGCGACTAACATTGGTCGCAGAGGTATGATTATAACGCCCACCGTTCTCGAGTGCTACTTTAACTCCCTGGCAAAGAGTAGTATTAGTTTGTTCTTGTCCTTGCTGGAACTGCTGGCACTGCTGGACCACTTGTTCTTGAAGCTGGAGTTATTGTTGATGTTGTTGTTATTGTACCATCATCATGGCTTGGATTCTCTAATATGGATTACAGACCTACCTGCCCTGGTTGTACTGGAAGAACTGATGGTATTGTCTGGGCTGGCTGGGCTGGTATGAACGGTGGATCGGGCTGAACTGGCCGTCCCGACAAGACTGGTTGAGCTGATTGTATTGGTCGGGTATGCGTGATCTGCGGAACCAGCTGATGAAAAGCTATTGACGCTTGTCTTTGGTTCAATATCGGAATCTGGTCCTGGCCTACTTCTGGATCTACTAAAATTATCGGTGCAACGAAACCCTCAGAAGGAGGAGCATGTAGGGTGTCCCTGAAGGATAAGGACACAAGGATATCAATAAGGGACGATAATGGAACAATCATGTCAAGTAAGCTTGCAGTTCAAGGAGAGCGAGAAGTATAGGTCATAAGTGGAGTTCAATCAAAGCTAAATAGAGGATTGAGATTCTAACAAGATGAGTCATCCCACAAGTCTGAAAATAGTCATGTATGGGCCACTAATAAAATCTTGTCATGCCCTGCTCCCAGAATATTGGATAAATACGAGGACTGACATGGCCAACTACACCTTGCAGAATACAGAAGTAAGCCACAATATGCTAAGGTTGTTTAGAAGACATATGGGTGGACTCTAGCATGCTATGACATCAGTCATAATGCCAAAAAATCTTAGTATCTCAATCCATAAATAACAATTACAAGAGTATATCATACATGAAAGTAAAGAGGCATCCCAAATTACATGTCACATATGATCATGAAGCTAGTAAATACAAAATGTTGCACTAGCAGAGTATAATTATACATGATTAAATATACCAGCCATGGTCTAATATATATATTATGTTGACCAAAATCAGAGAAGTGATCTCAAAATAAGGGGCTAACACTGACTCTTGCTAAAATACCACAAAAAAAATAACACTACGAGGGGTGGAGGAAGGAAACCCACTTGTGAGCTTCGACCACAGTCCTACGAGTGCGAGCCATCTTGCTGGAAGTATGGTGGATCCTGGTTCTCCTCGGGGTAATATGGCCATACAAAACTAGTGGGGTCCGAACCCCAAGCAACAAGTACCATAAAAGAGCTCAAGGTGATAGACCAAACATATCACAACATACAGCAGAAAAGAGACATAAAATAAATGCGGGTCGAGACTTGTACGGTACCAATGTACTTATCTCAAAAATATACTGAAATAACTAATAACAAGTGATATAAAGGAAAGTGAGGCGACGAGCGGTAAGAGAGCATAGGAACTACTATGGATCGGGACTATAACCCTTAAACCAAACAAGGTCCGGGGTTGCAGACATTCACCCTAGTAGAACTTAGCACCCTAACCACGCACCGAAAGAAAGAAAACTAAAAGAATGAGCTATAAATAAAAGTAACAACATTCATTGTACGGCCAAACAGCTCTACGGCTTGCTATAATTCACTAGCTAGGATTGTCACGGGCCTTAATTACTAAATACATATTTTAAGAATATTGCTACCACTGGCACTACAGTCAACCCGGATGTCCAAGGGTATGCTTGTCTAGTAAACTTAAAAGTACATTCAAGATCACTACAACATAACTTGTTACTTTATCATAAACAAAAATTGAACTTGTAAGCGTAAACTTAAACTTGTGATCATAACTTGCTTTATAAACATAAACTTGCCTTATAACATAAACTTATATATAAAGTTGTCTTATAAGTGCCACTGCATGTGTAAACTTGGTCAGTCATAGAGCCCTTGCCAAGCAGGGTTGGTCCATATTGCATGGGGCCCTTAGAGATCGGGGAAGCCGGTAGCGCAATATTCTTTTCTCCCAATGATATTGGTAAAATCTTATCGTGTTTAATTACTACAAAATTATTTTGAGTTCTCGAGTCGTGGACACTTGAGAACTCCCAAGAATGACGAGTCACAAGTACAAGCTATTCACGAAATATCGTATTCACAACATGTAACACATTGGACAATGCTCACACTCGATTGTCCAATTCCAAATTTAATGGATTTCATACACAAATATTTCTACAGTATCGTGAGGATTATAAACTTGTACATAAACTTGTTTTATGGGCTATATGCAAAATTTGTCTAGTAATATAAACTTGTATCAACATAAAGAAGCATACATCAATAATAATCAAAAGAAATTATTAAATGGACATAATTAAAAGGAACACAAATTGTGCACAAAAAATCCTGACCGCATGCGCCCACTAGCTGCATGGACTCACTAGCCGCATGCACTCACTGGCCGCATGGACCAAAGTGCTGAGTGATAGGTCATTAATTGCGTGTCAGAGAGAGAATTGACTAAAGATGATTGATGTGATATTCCATAAAATATGTCAGGGAGATAAGACAAGAATCATAAAAAGATGTGCAAGGGCGAAGCAGAGTTATGCGTAAAAAAGAAAAGAGACGCATAGGGGCACTGCCGCATAAGTTCGCTTGCCACATGCTCTCTCGGTCGCATGGGTATTTCCTTTAGACTTAGCAAAATTCTTATTCATTCAGTAAGTGAATACACAAAGAGTTCAAGGACCTAGTTCCATAACACTTTGTGTAATAAACAATCAAGCATCCAACAAGATGGACGCATGCTGGAAGGTATATGCGGCACAGAGTTCAAGCCGCATAACACACAGGTCACATAGCACTCTCTGCCACATATGATGCTGGCCGCATGAGAACTTCATCTTCTCTAACAGCAAGTTCAGCCATGGCGGAAAAGCTCCAAAAACTGAAAATTATTTCCTTAAATATCTCATTTTAACTCCGAATCAAGTGAATCAAAAGCCAAAATGATCAAAATAAAGTGCTACATCCACCACAAAAATTATTTTTCTAAAATACCAAGTTATAGTAGATCAAAACCACGAAAAATACATAGAACCCATGAAAACCCTAAATTTTAAATTAAGATCTACTTAAATATACTCATCAAAATCAAAAACTCCAAGAACTAAAAATGATGAGAAACACAATAAGAATATTTTCCATCAAATATATTTTTAAAATAACATATATATAAAAAATCAGAAAATTAAGGCTTCACCATTGAGCAAGATGTACTTGCCTTGGGTAGCTCCTAGTCTCTACCTCTCTCGGTCCAAGTTACAACAACTTCTCCCTAGGGTTTGGGTTTGGCTAGAAGGAGCTTGAAGGAGATGAGGAAGATGGAAGTAAGAAGAGTAAAATGAGAAAATGAGTGAGGAGAGAGAAATACTCATATATATATATATATATATATATATATATATATATATATATATATATATATATATATATATATATATATATATATATATATATATATATATACTAAGAGAAGAGGAAGATGGTTTAGTCATTGGTTCAGTCAAATAAACCGAACCAAGTGTCCATTCTATATGTCGGTCCTAAACCGGGTCTATGGCAAATGTCAATGGGTATTCTACTGGTCTCGGCTAGTCTCTCTCAATAATAGAAAAATAATAATAAATAAAATGACAGAAACCAACATGAGAAATACAACATGAATATATTATCAGGAAAAATGAAATTCTAAAAATTCAAGAAATACCAAATCAGGAATCGGGTGTGACACTTCTCGTTTATTTAACATGTAAGCTTATTTATAATAACTCTATTCATATTTAAACTACTTTAATACTCTATGCTTGTTTTGTATGCTGGTTTTAACTTCTAAGTTGGGCTTTCTTGTGGTACTTTGTTGTTTGGGGTCTAACCCTACTGATTTTTATGGCCAAATTTTAGAGCAGGACCCGAGGATTTCCCGTACCTTCCTCTAGATAGTGAACACCCGAAGTGTCACGTCCCGATCTCGCAAGCGTCGATCATCCTTGCTTGGATCCTTTGCTGAACCGATCGTCCTCGCTTGGACGTGATGTCGTACGAGCCTGGAGTTGCACTTGCACAAGGCAAGAACGTGTAGTGATAGTAATTGTCACACCCGTTCCTAGATTTGGTATTCTTGAAATTTATAATATTTAAATTTTTTCTTGTAGATGTATTCATGCTTCATTTTACATATTGATTACTGTTAATTATGTTATAATTATTTAATTATATTCATGTTTATTGTGGGAGACTACCCGAGACCAGTAGTGAACACCTTGACAATTGCCATGGACCCGTGCTAGGACCCGTATATAGGATGGATATCAGATCCGGTTCACTCTTGAAACCACTAAGCCTATTTTGGATGGTTGAGATTTGGTTGGAGAGTGTCATGATGTAATCCTAGGGATAACCTCATTTCTCCACTTGGTATATATATATATATATATATATATATATGGTTTTCTCTCTCCTCTCTCATTCTTCCTTATTTCCACTTCCCTTCTTCTTTCTTCTTACTCCTTCCCTCAAGAGCTCCCAACCGAAATCCTAAGCCTTAGCCTTAGCCTTAGCCTTAGCCCTAGCCCTAGCCCTAGACTTGGTTCTAGGAAGAGGTTTGTTAGTCCACCAAGGTAAGTACATCTTTCCCAAAGTAGTGAAGCCATTAATTTTTTGATTATATATATATATATATATATATATATATATATATATATATATATATATATATATTGTTTTAAAAATATATTTGATGAATTTTTTTCCTTGAGTTGCTGATCATATTTAGTTCTTGGAGTTTTGAATTTTTATGTATAGATTTTTGTAGATCTGAGTTTCAAGTTTAGGATTTTTATGTGTTCTATGAGTTTTTTTAGTTTTGATCTACTAAAACTTAGTATTTTCGAAAACTAGTTGATCCTTATGTTAGAGCATTTTATTTCGAGCATTTTGGCTTTTGTTTCACTAGATTTGGAGTTAAAATAAAGTTTTTATGTATAAAATATTTTTTTGGTTTTTGGATCTTTTTCTGCCATGGTTGAACTTGCTGCCTGGAGAAGACGAAGTTCGCATGCGGCTAGTGAGCATATGCGGCTGAGAGTGCCATGCGGCCCGAGAGGGTTATGCGGCCTGAACTTTTGACGCATACTGATAGCATGTGCCCATCTTGTTAGACGCATGACTGCTGATTTACACAAGTATCCTTGAACACCTTGTGCTTTCACTCATCATTGAATGAGAATTTTACTAAGTTCAAGAGACCTCCATGCGGCATTGACTCCATTTGTGGCCCCGACACTCATGTGGCCTGGAGAGCATGCAACCACTACTTTCCTTCAACGCATAGCTCTGAACCGTTGGCACTTATTTCTTTGATTTTGTCTTTTCTCTCTGACACACTTTATTACAGTAGTCACTTTATGTCACATCACTGACACTTCATTAATTGTTCGTCACTTCGGCGCTTGTTCCAAGAGAGTGGACTTTTGTCAGGAGCATGCGGCCAGCTTGTCCATTCCACCAGCGCGTCCATTTGGCCAGTTGCTCATGCGCCTGATCAGCGCATGCGGCCTGACCCATGCGGCAAATTCATGCATGCACTTCTCATGCGCGCATGTGATCCAATGCGACCCTAGTAATCTTTATACATGTTCCACAATTTCTTGGGTTTAATTATTTTATTTGGAATGTTCCTTTGCTTTATGTGGTTGGTCTTGACAATTGCTTGTGATGGATCCTAAGAAAGAGTGGACTTAGTAAACCAGAATTATGCAATAGAATTGGCTATGTGCATAACATAACATTATGCTGACCCCACTATATGTGAGTGTCATACTGAATCAGTACCTGTTAAGTGGACTTGGATTTATGGCTTATATCTTACTTTTTTTGTTGGATAGAGTGAGGAGTGTAGTTCTACTCGAAAGACGGTCTACGACCCCGGTCCTTGTTTGGTTTAAGGGTCGTCGATATTCTTCCGAGTGGTTCATACAATTCCCTTTTCTCTCATCTGGCGGCATTACATAATTGTTAATTTGTGGATGATTAGTAAATTGGCTATCTTTGCCTTTGACCGTTGAATAGAGTGAGGGGCGTAGTTCTGCTCGGGAGACGATCTACAATCCCGGTCCTTATTTGGTTTAAGGATTATGAATCTGCTCCAGAGTAGTTTACACTTTTCCCTTACTCATGTTCGACGAAAAAATTATTAATTCGAGGAGTTCACATCATCAATTTAGGCTTCCTATTAATTAATAGTATGTGTACCTGGTTTGAGGAGATTATATTTTGACCAAGTGTCCCAATGTGATAAGGCTCATACGACCAATTGTAAGTTCAGTGATTCGACCCAATTTTTTATATCCATACCGATACAATTACTACATGCTACGTGTACATGTATTATAATATGCACGGAGGTGCAACATAACTTGCTACATGCTACGAGATTACAAGTTTCGGGTTGTGCATCGAGAATGCCTCATATACTACGCGACATGTGATATCATTATATTATTTCCCCAGCACGGGAATGGTATGCGGGTCAACTACCATAGCATGGTTAGGATATTTGTTTGATTTATTTATTATATTATGCTTGGAGGAATCCAGATTTGGCTCTCGAGCAAAATGTGGATTCGTACCTAGTGTACACGTACAACGGTGCATTATCTAAGAAAGAAGATCGTGAAACCACGACACGATGTTCTAATAACTATAGGGCTAATTAAGAAACTGAACTTGTAGAGCAATTGGAGGGAATGTAATCTCGAGATCATGCGTGGTAGCTACCGTTAGGACATATGTCCTAGGGCATCATGTTGGTCCCCAACGGATACCGTATATCATCTACAGTAGTATAGTGCAGTATCTGACTATATTATATATATATTATTACATGATTACTTGTGGGGTGGCCTTACGAGGGACTGATGCTTACAAATATGTACTATGCGTTTATTGGCTCGGCCATCCTACCTCACCATCAGTATGATATGAGGATTTCAATATTGTATTATTCTTCTAAGATAACTCAGACTCCATATAACAAGCCGTAGGATTGATTGGCCGATCTAAAAGAGTATGTGCTGGTAATCTAGGGACATGAACTATTGTGGGGCGATGGTTCAACCCTTGTCCTTGTTTGGTTGTAGGGTTGCGCCTATGTGTCACAATAGGCCATGGACCGAAGCTACATACTATATGTATCTGTATCTTAGCTTACATTGTAGCCTATGTATTTTGTTCTTGATTGTGATTTGTGCCATCTGTTAGTAGCCTGAGGACGTGGACTATCATGGTATAGTGGTTCAACCCTTGTCCATTTTTGATTGTGGGGTTGAACTATTGTGCTACGATAGGCTATGGACCAAAGATACAATACAAATATCTTCGTCGTGTTCATAATTGGTTAGTTGTACCTTGTCTCAGAGTAGTGTGACACCTATTGTCCTTGTTTGGTTGTAGGGGTGTCCTACTACTCCGATGAAAGATCATACGCTTGTCATTGTGGCACGAACTTTCCTATTTTATGTACTTTATTGGTTTTTGCTTCATTCACTTGTGCTTCTTTGTGGTACTTATTACCGGGGCCTGACCCAGCTGGTTTTGTTTGGTGTAATCCCCCTGATTTTCAAAAATTTATAAATTTGGATTTTTCTGAATTTTCTAGAATTTTTCTTGGATTTTTCTGGAATTAAATTCATGTTCTTTAATTATTGAAGGATTTTTAAATATTAATAAATAATATTAAAATATTATGAAAATAATATTTTATGGTGTAAAATAGAAAACTAGACATAGGGTAATTTTCTGAAAATTTATTGGACCCCGGATGGATTTTAAAAGCCCTAAATACTAATTAAATATTAAACCAATTTAAAACCCAAATAAACTGGGTTTATTTAACTAAACCAATAGTTGAACCAAACCGGACCGGTTTATTTTTAAACCAAAAGCTTAACGGGTCGGATCCGGGTCTAACCCGTGACCCGCAACCCGTTTCGACCCAAACCCATTTTCTTAGCGGATCGGGCCGGATCCTTCTGACCCGACCCGACCCGGCCGCCCGACCCGGCTGCTACAGTCCCCCTCTTCCCCCGACTCTACCGCTTCCCCTCCGGCCGGCCAACCGTCGTCGCCTGGCCTCCCTGCGTCACCTCCGCTCCCCCTCACCGGACGACCCCTCCGTTCCGGCTTCCCCTCACCGGACGACCCTCGACCTCCTCCCTCTCTCCTATAAAACCTAGCCCGCCCTAGCCTTCCGCCTCTCTCCTCCGCCTCGCCGTCGTCTTCTCCGGCTGCCCCGTCCTCGACGCTTCCCTCTGACCCGCCGTCCCCGAGTCCTCGCCAACCTCCACAACCGGCCGCCCTCTCCTCTCTCCCTTCCTCCGCTACTGTCCCCATCCAGAGCCGCCCCTGCCGCCCATCTCACCAACTCCAGCAGCCGCCCGTACCGCCTCTCGCTGCCGTGCCCCGCCCTAGCCAGCGCCCTCCTCCGCTCAGGCCCTCGCCCACGTCGAACCTCGCCGCAGCTCCACCACACCCGAGCCCAACTACTCCCCGCTGCCCACTCCATCCCAGTCAACCTCGCCGGAGACCCGAGCTGCTGCCGACGACCCTCGCCTCCGACCAAGGCCAGCCCGTCCGCCGCCAGCGCCGCCCAGGATCCACCTCCTTCGGCCAGCCCCGTCGAGTTCCAGAACCCTAACCCTAGTCTCTGTGAGTGTCGGACACAGTGTCAGTTGGACACAGGACACAACTCGAGACACGAGGACACGAAGATCTCGGTTTTTCAGACCCTGTTCAGGTACTCATAACTCTTGACTCATAGCTCTGTTTTCAATTCCGTCTGTTGCATCGCGACCCCTGCGTGATCCCCTCGGTGCCCGTGCAAACCGCTCAGGGCATCGCGTCCTGTGGTGATCGCACACCGCGATCCAAAAATAGGAAAAACCAGACCCTGATTCACCCCGGAATTGAGTACGCCCCACCAAACGGGACGACTTGGTCACGTGCGGTCTTCAACGACACGTGAACATCGTAGATACGGACGTGCAGGATTTCACAGAAGCTGATTCGGATGTGCGTGCACACCGGAATCAGTGCGTATCCGCGGACAACACCCCGTATCCGACTTTTCTGTAATTAGTTGTAACTTAGTGTACACACGTCGGATCAAGACGAAACTTGCACCATCGGACTCGTAGCAATACGACGGTCCTGTGGGTCAAGTTTGGTTCGATTCTGAGAACGTTGACAAAATCGCGTGTCGTGGGCCCCACAGGCTCCACCCGACGGGCGATTTTGAGAACGGCTCATCGGAATCCAATTCTGGAAGTTCCGTTGGGTTCGTATCATCGTTCCTGACCTGTTGACACTAAGTTGGACTGTTTTTGAGACCTTTGACCCTGACGCATTTTTCGGTACAAAGCGACCCACATTTGGACCCCGCCTTGACCCGAAACTGTCGTTTCTGCCCTTGTCTCCAAATTGGACTCAAGGACAGACGTTTCTAGCTGATTAATATTTTCTGGATCTGATAATGATGTTTGTTTCAGCAACCGAAGTACTGCTTGCAAGTCCTGCTACTGACAGAGCTACAATTGGAGCTGGAAACTCAGGCAAGTGTACCTTGCCAACTTGCAGTATTTGTTACATACTCCTTGGATTATATATATATTTTGCATGCTTGACCTAGGACCGTGTGATTTACTTAGCGTCCGATTATAGTCGGGTGCCAACACTGTTCGCGGGTTGAGTAAAGTCAAATAGAAATGGATACCGAAACCCTTTGTATTCTCGTACTTGCATTATCAAGTACGTATACCCAGGACACTTGACACTATACATGTTGACAAAATCTTCCTGAGATATTCAAGGTGATTCTGTGTAGGATACAGGATGGACATAGACATTATATTTTTAGATTATGACTTGTTGTATTTAGCTCTGATCTCACGTGACATGGACATAAGACGTTATGAACATGAGACGTGTGATTACATTGGGTGGGGAGAGACACACAGGCTACAGGCTGATCATATATATATAACCCCTATTATTGCAGTGCTCAAGACTCTAAGCCCGAGCTTGGCCCACTACTAGTTATTTACTGCTACCGGCTCCCCGACACAGAGCTTGTAGCAGTCTCAGCCTGAGTACTAGTGATGCTCTCAGTTGCATTTTCACTTAGATGGTTATGTAGTCACTGTCATGACCCGTACCCGGAAAATTGGGCATGAGTCGTGGGTACGTCCAGCCTACGCCGCAGCATCGGCGGTAGAACGCTGTCTAGGTCAACTAACTAAATAATAATCTCACACAAAAATTGGGCATGACCTCTCCAAAAGGAGGGCAACCACACAAACAATATAAACCTGTCAAGATCTCAACTCCAAACGGAGGAGCAAATATCATAATGATAATCACAATATACTCAATCACGAATCTAAGCACGATAGATAACAAAGAAGACTAACAACTATAAAGTCTAACCACCAACTACTACTACAACAACCACAACATCAATAATAATAATAATACAATAATACATCATCCAAAATTATATACAAGCAAGGTCTCAATCCAAAACCGGAGACAAATCTGGTGCTAAAGCTAATAAAAACAACAACAAGTCCCAGTGATCCCGGCTACCAACCCAGAAATCACCCCTAAACTAGAGGGTCCATGTCTGCACCATCGACAGGCTCAGGTCCACAAAACGTCGGACACCAATCCTCCGGATACTCTGAAAAATATGTCCAGTCAGGACTGGAGCAAGTACATCTCTAACAGCAGTTCCATTTAAATGATAAAAACTATAAAACAGTTATAGCAAGTAGCAAGAAGAAAGAAGTAAGTATGAAACAGGAAATAAACATGTATCACTGGTGCATAAAGGTAGAGATGCAAGAATATCAGAAACAAGATAGTAGTAACTGTAAGATACAAGAATCTAAGCTAAGATCAAGTCCGTGCACATGAACGTGTAGTGAGTCTAGCATGAAAAACATGTAGTGAGTCAAGTCCAGAAACATGTAAGTGAGACAAGTCAAGAAATGCATGAGAGTCCAGACTATAAAGAATGAACTCGGTGTCTTTGAAATACTTGTTTCAACATGTAAACGGCTAGGGGTAAGTACGGCTCACCGCGCACTGGGTGCGCGGCTGCTATCATTCCAGATTAGACCAGAGGGAGTGATTCCTGATGATGCCAGATAGGAATGTTTACATGTCTACTCGAGTATTTCCCCGCCCCGACTAATACAAGTGGATCCAAGACCCGACACGCAAATCAAGATGAGTCCAGCCTGAACATGAATGATGCCTGTAGGTGATGCCTGTAGTGATTCCAGAATAGAGGCCAGAAACATGAAATGTACGTGTCGCAAGTAAATGAATCCAGAAATACCAGTCAGTGTCCCGTGTTGTGACAGAATAATCATATGATACTATACTAGAAGCTGAATCATAATAATCATCAGATAATGAAAACTATCAGAGAATGTACTCGCCTGACGTCCTGAGCAACTGGCGATCCGAACCGGTGTCGCAAGGACCTAATGCGAAAAGCAAGGTTAAACAGGGTTCTAATAAGTTAAACAGATATAAAATAATTAAAAATAGGCTTCTAGGGTCGTTCTAGGTCAAACGGATCAAACCGGTAAAATCTGGGTCAAAAAGTCAACTCTAGGTCCAAAAAGTCAACTCTAGGTCAAAACTAGGTCAAAAGTTGACTTTGGCGGTCAACCGAGTCAACTACGGTCAAGTCTGGGTCAAACTAGCGTGCTCCTGAATTTCTAGGTCAAACCGAGGTCATTAAGCTAGAAAACTCACAAACTCGCCTCCTTGAGATACCGGGATACCCTCGGTATCCGATACCTCAACCTAGGCTACGCACCCCGCCTAAACCCGCTAAAACCTATGCTAGCACGCGTAAATATATACACATATACATATAAAAATCACTCCAATACTATTCCTAGGCTATTGCTCAAAAACCCCGTTCGAAACCCAATACCTTGAATATCTTAAGGTATTGAGTTTCGCCCTAAGGCCCTCTAACTAGGTCCTGCTTATTTCATTTACTATTCCACTGCATTCTTTTGGCTTGTGCTTTCTTGTACCTTGCTATGTCCCCTGAGGACCTGGAATGGATTATGTCCCCAGGGTTAGCAGAGGAGATCCACTCTGAGGCTTACAGGACAGGTGCTTTAGCAGGAGCAGAAACGGGTTCAGGAGCAGGCAAGAAAGCAGAACCAGGAACCAAGGACTAGGTGATTGCCATGAATATCTCTGAGTATATGTTCTTACATACTCAGTCAGTGATGTTATTTACTTTCTTGTTTAAAGAACAATTGTATCAGACTTGATTATTGGGTTGTTCCCCGAATACTCTATTTTGTGACTTGATGTTGATGACTTATTTCCTTTTGTTGATTTGCTTTATTCTTCTGTGGATGAGATTAGTTTTAACATGTTGTTTTAGTAGACCCGGACTGTTGTAATACAGCTTAAGCATGCCCCGATGGATCCATTAAATTGGGTTTGTCCATCGGTGTGTGCTGCTGGCCATTGCCACGTGTCTAGTCCCTCGGTATTTTTGGCCAGATTTAGTAGCAGAGCCCGAGGATCCTATTCTTTATATGATCGATGGCGCATACTAGGAGGATGTCCGTCGAGGAACTTGAGTAAGTTTCTTCTTTCCTACTATGAGTATCATTTTGTATTATCTTTTTGACTTTTAGCCGACGACACCTGTTAGCCGGTTTATCTGGATATTAGTTCCCCTATATGATTGTATATTATTCAGACAACGGCTGACTTACAGTCATGTACTCTTGGTAATGTACTAGTATACCATCCTGTATAACTAGTTTCATGATCATTCTGATAGAGCGTCAGAGATGCCTAACTGCTTTATTTTACATGTTCATTCTTATTGTTCTTGGTTGATGATTGAGATATAGATGTTCTTGTCCCTAGGTGACTTGATTCTAGTATGCACCCCCTTGTCTCTAGACAACCTTAGCACATTGTGGCTTACTTCGGTATTTTGTAAGGTGTGGTTGGCTGAGTCACTCCCCCGCTCCCCAGTATTTTGGTTATGGGATGTGACAAGATTTTAGTGGTGGCCCATGCAAGTCTGTCTTTTCATACTTGTGGGGTGTCTTATTCTAGGAGTCTCAATCAAAATTGTTTCCATTGATATCCTGAATTCATCTTCTTCGACACCGAGCTTGAATTATAAATAGTTTATTTCTTTGTTCTCTCATGTCATGTCATTTGATATCTTGGTGTTCTTTTCCTTCAAGGGCACCTCTTCCCCGCCTGTTAGAGCAGCATATATGGTAGAATAGCTAGTAGAGCAAGATCCTATTGAGCACCAGCAAGTGACAATACTTCCTTAAGATCAACTTCAAGTAGAGCTAATGGGTGGGCAACATGTACCAGAGGTCCCGGTACCCCCGGAAGTTCCAGTAACACCAGCAACACTTGATATACCGACATTGTTAGAAATTATCAGAGGTATGATGTCTACACAACAAAATCAGATAGCAGTGCAGTAGCACCAACAGCTTCGACAACAGGAGCAGAACATCTTGTTAAACCAAGGACTCCAAACGACTCTGGTGGAGAGTGAAGAAGAAGATTATGGGCGTCATAAAGATTCTATCGACTCAACCCGAGCTATTTCGATGGCACAAAGGATGCAATTACGGCGGATGCTTGGCTTCAAGATATTGAGACGATCATGACGGCAGCTAAGATTTTAGCAGAGGAGCAAGTCGACCAAGTCTTATTACAACTACAAGATCTTGCTCGTGACTGGTGGGCGACTGAGGAAGTCGGCTTGAGGCATCCTATCTCTTGGGACAACTTCATGACCGGGTTCAGAGCCAAATATTTTGGAGTCGTGGTGCAGTACGAGCTGCAGCAGAGATTTATTGATCCCAGGCAATCCGAGATTTATTGATCCCAGGCAATCCGACAGAACAATGGATGGCTATGCAATAGAGTTCTACAGAATGAGCAGGTTTTCTCCAGCTATGGTGACAATGGAGCATGCAAGCGCTATGAGATTCCAGCAAGCACTTCATTTCGAGATTCTGCAACTAGTTGAAGAACATGACTACCAAATATTCGATGTCGTATTATAGCAGCCAGGAGACATGAGCTTACTATCCAGTGGTTAGCTTCGAGGACTGGAGGACATAAGAGATCTCATGCCCATAACACAGGTAAGGGACCAGCACCCGACATTCGTATTCGTGATTTGGCACCACGGGGGCTAGTGGCATCAGATGAGACAATGATAATTTGGCAACAACAACCGAGACAACATCAACAACATCTGGAGAATCCAGTAGGATGTACCTATTATGGCAAGAGAGGTCACACTCAGGATATATGTAGGATGGCAAGTGGAATATGCTTGAGGTATGGGGTTCCGACCAAATGATAGCTACTTGCCCACAATGCATAGGCAGGGAGGACCATATCAACAATTCTCAGCGTTGCCAACTCCAGGAGCAGTTCTGTATCAAGAGCCAGTTTTAGCAGTTCGGCCGTTAGCCCAACGTCCGATGTTGACGCAAGCACAAGTGTTTCACCCGAGGCAACGTTA
Source organism: Iris macrosiphon (assembly GCA_036927795.1). NCBI lineage: Eukaryota > Viridiplantae > Streptophyta > Magnoliopsida > Asparagales > Iridaceae > Iris > Iris macrosiphon. The sequence continues at coordinate 77,585 of JAYESA010000070.1, read as the reverse complement.
GTTTGGCCAGCAGAGACATCCTCATGACAGAGTTCCAACAGTACCGAGACGTGAGCAAGCTGAGTTTAGCGTGCTAGAACAGATGTTAGCAGAAGGCGGTCAAGTCGAGGGTAATATTTGAGTTATTCCAATTTTATCTATCTTTTGGTTTCGTATATTCGACGGGTGGAGATGATCTTTCGTCTCACTCATTTGTCTTCGTATCTCATGATACATGATGTATGTCATATATCCAGACTATGAAGGTACGTCATGGGCATAGTCATGTTCTTGACTAAGTCATTGGTACCAATTTATCTCGAGACTTGATCCTTGTCTATTTTTTAGAGTCAGCATAGGCCAGCGAGGATGGGTTCCTATTTTGAATGACTCGGGAGACATATGTATCTGTATGCCTCCAGTTCTTTCTCTTTTCTTTTGATTGTGTAGATTTCTTGCGCCTTTATTTATATTGCTATTGTTTTTATTGCTTGCCTAATTCGTTATGCTTGGTATTCAGTTAGCTGTAGTTTATGAGGTCTGGTAGTTCATGAGATTTTTTGGATCATGAGTTTCCTAATTGGATCATGGGTTTCCTGCTTGGTCTATGAGTTTTCTTGCTTGGTGATCAGCTCGACTAGCCTAGCGAATTCCGAGGACGGAATCTAAGGTGGGCAGAGATGTCACACACGTTCCCAGATTTGGTATTCATAAAATTTATAATATTTAAAAAAATTCTTGTAGATGTATTCATGTTGTATTTTACATATTGATTCATGCTAATTATGTTGTAATTATTTAATTGTATTTCTGTTTATTGTGGGAGACTACCCGAGTCTAATAGTGAACACCTTGGCAATTGCCATGAACCCGTGCTAGGACCCGTATATAGGATGGATACCAGACCCGGTTCACTCTTGGAACCACTAAGCCCATTTTGGATTGTCGAGATTTGGTTAGAGAGTTTCACGACTTAATCCTAGGGTTAACCTCATTTCTCCACTTGGTATATAAATACTTCCTCCTTCCCTCAAGAGCTCCCAACGGAAACCCTAACCCTAGCCCTAGACTTGGTTCTAGGAAGAGGTTTGTTAGTCCACCAAGGCAAGTACATCTTGCTCAAAGTGGTGAAGCCATTAATTTTTATATTTTATATATATGTTGTTTTAAAAATATATTTGATGGAAAAGTGTCACGCCTCGATTTTGCCCAATCGATAATCGTCCCCCGAGCGTGATGCCGTGCACGCGTAGGGCCCACGTGCACAAGGCCTAGGCATAATGATGATCTTTAGAACATATGCAACAGAGTACGCAAGTAAGATAACACACATTGAGGTATAGAAAAGTTTCCTTTTTATTGATAATGAACATCTTGTTTACAGACTCTTGACCCAAAATGAGAAGGATGCCACACGGGCTTACAACTTGGATACAAAATGAGATAGCGGATACATACATTACATCCCTTACTTAAATTCAAAACACCAAAACACCTTGGGTGCGAGTCAGCACCATCGCCTTGTGCCTTCCAAAAGTGAGAGCGAGCTCCTTGCTACTATGTACTGGAGCTACCAAAAGTCACGACACAAATGCGTCTCGATTCAGGAAGAGGTTGGAGAAAACTTTAGCTCCTCGCCACGTCGCCTTGGCTCAGGGAACCTGCTGCAACGAGGGTCAGTACTTCGAAAAGTACCGGTGAGGGCGAGCTAACCCAACTTAACCAAAATCTACAACGAGTTTATATGAGCATGCAACATTTATTATCATGTGATCTATCTATCTTGCCTTAGTTCAATTCTTCGCATAAGATAGAGTAAAATAACATAACCAAATGTGCCACCGCTCGGTGACTTTAACTGTACCTTCTGAGCCACCTGTACAAAACTTACCATGACCTTCCCTGCCACGAAGACATAGTTAGTCTGCACAGTTTAAATATATATTACAATCACTTGGTTGGACTTTGGATGGGTCGGCTTCCATTCCACCTCGAGTAGCTAGCCCTTAGCGGACGCACGGACCCATCTAATGCTAGGACTGCACTAGCAAGTTGTTCTACCCGGGGCGAAGCGGTCCCAGTGCCCCGACGACCGTTCGTAGAACAATATCCCTTGTATACAAGTTGTCCAAGACCAATATTCCATAACAAACTAAGTTATCATATGAACACATATTCAAGCATACAAGCAAGTGAACATAGTGTGTTTTCCATAGTCTATGATACTTTGTGTAAATATCATATTTTCCTTCCCTTTTAGCACCATACCATGAAAAGTTATAGATAAATGAATCTAACTACAACTGACACAATAAAAATGGTTATGTATATGACGGGCATGCACGCTACAGTATGATCGTTCAGAACAATTCTATATGACAAGCATTATTAGTGTGTCAAGTCTACTTCTTTTCTATTTGACTCAATCTTAATTGTTTTAGTATCGTTTGGTCTGGCTGAACAATGAGTCAATTTATTTAGAATGCAGACTTGGAAGAAGGGAGCTAATCAAAATAAAGCCACTCACAAGTTAGTGAAGTAGGAGAGAAAAGGAAGAGCTTTAAGACTCCGCACGAGCGTCGTCTACCCGATCACCTGCACGCACCAACAGACGATCAATATCCCCTGCTTCGGTTTCCAAGGTTCGATAAGAAATACGAAATCCTAAGAACGAAAGTATGAAATCTATTGAAACCATTCAAGAAAACGCAAGTCATAAAACCAACACGAAAGCAACCAAGCGGCACAAAAATGAGCAAGAAAACCAACGCAACGGAAAGGCCCCTCTTGGCTCTGCCGCCGAGTCTTTCCTTGAGGCACGATCCATTGAATATGGGACCTGATTCCGAAGAAACCAATCCATAACAAGGAAAGAATCTTGATTCAATATGTCTCACACGGACGGTCGTAAGTATTTCTTGGCCGCGCTCCCCGAATAGGGGGAACGGGGTATTACATCATAACCATCCAAAAGAAAGTTTTGTCCCGAAACTTAGGAATATAACCTACCCCTAAGGAATAATGAGGGAAACCTTTCCCTCATATCAGATTTGATTTCTCACGTCGATTCTTCGACCGCGTGGTTCCGCCACAGAACGCGCACTAGCGATACTGCCCGATTCCGTAACTGCTTTTCCTTACGTTCCAGGATCTATACGGGTTCTTCGGCATACGACAAGTCCGCCTACAGATCTAACTGACCAAAGTCTACCACATGGTTTGGATCATGGACATACTATCTTAGCTGAGACATATGAAAAATATCGTGCATATCTGATAGGGCTGGCGGCAAAGCAATTTGATAAGCAACTGAAGTTACTCGTTTGAGAATTTCGAACGGGCCAACAAATCTTGGACTTAACTTCCCTTTTATCCCGAATCTTGTCACACCACGCATGGGAGAGACTTTTAGGAACACATGGTCTCCATCTAGGAATTCAAGAGGGCGGCGATGAACATTGGCATAGCTCTTTTGCCGACTTTGTGCTACTTTTAACCGTTCTCGAATCAGCCGAACCTTCTGTACTGTTTGTTCAACTAGTTTCGGCCCAAGGATTTGCCTCTCCCCAACTTCATCCCAGCAGATCGGTGACCTACACTTTCGCCCATACAACGCCTCATACGGAGCCATCTGGATGCTAGACTGATAACTATTGTTATAAGCAAATTCGGCTAGCGGTAGGTTGACGTTCCAACTTGACTTAGAATCGATCATGCAGAGGTACAGCATATCTTCTAGTACCTGATTCACCCGTTCTGTCTGGCCATCGGTTTGAGGATGGTAGGCTGAGTTGAATTTTAACTTGGTCCCCATCGACGACTGAAGGCTTGTCCAGAAACGTGAGATGAACCGTCTGTCCCGATCTGATACTATAGAAACTGGCACTCCGTGCAGCCGGACTATCTCATCAAGGTAGGTCTGGGCAAGGCGATCGGTGCCCCAAGTACTTTTAATGGCAATAAAGTGTGCAGACTTGGTTAACCGGTCGACGATGACCCAGATTGTGTCGTTCCCCCCGTTGCATCCTTGGCAGACCAACAATAAAGTCCATGCTGATGTGCTCCTACTTCCATTCCGGGATAGCAAGATTTTGCATTTCTCCGTCCGGCCTCTGATGCTCTGCTTTCACCCTCTGACAGGTTATGCATTGCGACACAAAGAGTGCTACTTCTTTCTTCATGCCGTGCCACTAGAAGACAGTACGAAGGTTCTTATACATTTTCGTGCTCCCAGGATGGATTGCATAGGCTGCATAATGTTCTTCGATGAGGATTTCCTTTCTGAGTTTTGAATCATTGGGGACGCATAGCCTTCCCTTTACTCGCAATACCCCATTCTCATCCACTGCAAAGTCTTTCGCCTTCCCCGCTTGTACCTGCTCTCGTATTTTCTGGAGGAATGGATCGTCTCTTTGAGTAGATGTGACTCTCTCTATCAGATTTGGTACAAATCGCATCTGAGCAACCCGCGCGCCGCGATAACGAATTCTGAGTTCGATGCCCATTTCTTCTAACTTCCTTTGTAACCTACGATCGACGGACAAAGATCCTGCAAAGACCCGACTTATCACATCCGCTACCACATTTCCCTTGCCAGGCGTGTAGTCTATCGTCAAGTCATAATCCTTTATCAATTCTAGCCAGCGCCGCTGTCGAAGGTTCAGATCTGCTTGGGTGAATAAGTACTTTAAACTCTTGTGATCGGTGTAAATTTGGCAAGGCACCCCATAAAGGTAGTGTCGCCACAATTTCAACCCGAACATAATTGCTGCCAGTTCCAGATCGTGTGTGGAATAATTCTTTTCATGCTTTTTTAGCTGTCTGGATGCATAGGCTATCACTCTGTCTTGCTGCATAAGTACACACCCTAAGCCCTGCCCTGAAGCGTCACTGAAGATTTGGAATCCCGAAGTATCGTCCGGTAGTGCAAGTAACGGGGCAGAAGTGAGGCGCTGCTTTAACTCAACAAACGATGCTTCGCAGTCGACGGACCACTCAAACGCGACTCCCTTCTGTGTGAGGCGAGTCAGAGGTGAGGCAAGCTTGGAAAAATTCTTTACGAACCGTCTGTAGTAGCCCGCTAAAGAAAGCTTCGAATTTCACTAACGGATGCAGGTCTCTTCCACTCGACAATGGCCTCCACCTTCTTCGGATCGGCTGAAATATCTCCCGCATAAATGATGTGCCCAAGGAAAGATACACTGCCCAGCCAAAATTTGTACTTACTCAGTTTCTCATACAACTTGTTGTCTCGAAGGGTTTGTAGCACGGTCCGCAAATGCTCTGCATGCTCCGCCCCATTCTTCGAATACACCAAGATATCATTAATGAATACTACTACAAATCGATCGAGGTACGGCCTAAACACTTGGTTCATCAAACCCATAAAGGTAGCAGGGGCATTAGTCAAACCGAACGGCATTACCAAAAACTTATAGTGGCCGTAGCGGGTGCGAAAGGCTGACTTCAGCATGTCATCCGACTTGATTTTGAGCTGATGGTTACCCGAACGGAGATCGATTTTCGAGAACACTGTGGCAGCTTGTAACTGATCAAAGAGATCATCTATCCTGGGAAGGGGGTATTTGTTTCGAACAGTTGTCTTGTTTAATTCTCGATAGTCGATGCAGAGTCGCATCGAGCCATCCTTTTTCTTAACAAACAGTACCGATGCACCCCATGGAGAGACACTAGGCCGGATATACCCACGATCAAACAATTCCTGTAACTGAATTTTCAACTCTTTTAGTTCTGCCGGTGCCATTCGATACGGACGTTTGGAAATGGGCTGGGTTCCTAGAAATGTGTCGATAGTGAACTCTGTCTCTCGATCGGGCGGCATACTGGGCAACTCGTCAGGGAACACATCAGGAAAATCTGCCACAACAGGAATGGACTCAACGTTTGCGCAATCTTGCCGAGTGTCACAAACGGAAGCCAAGTACCCTATGCAGCAGGAGTGAATCATCCGTCGAGCAGACATTGCAGATATCACCATGCAGGCATACGATGCTTTCAACTGTGGACTGCATGAATAGCAAAACTCGATCTCGCCAGGAAGACAAAACACGACTTTCTTCTTCGCACAATCGATAGTAGCTGCACAAGCGCCTAGCCAATCCATTCCCAGAATGATGTCGTAGTCCCCTATGTCTAGAACTATCGCATCAAGTGATAATTTCCTCCCTCCGATGCAAATATAGCCGTCACGACAAACTGAATCTGCAGGCAAGCTTGTACCTGACGATGTACTGACGCTAAGCCTTAGGCCTAACAGGGTTTGAATGAATTTATGTTCTCTAGCAAATTTTGTTGACACAAAACTATGTGTGGCACCAGAATCAAATAATACTCGAGCAGGTACATCATTGAAGAGTAATATACCTGACACCGTCGTGTTTGATGCGAGTGCCTCATTCCGAGTCAGAGCATAGACTCGGCCTTGAGCGTTCTGCTATGTCGTCTGATTTGCTCGAAGTACTTGCCCCTGATCCTGAGGCGCATATTTTTGTTGTTGCTATTGGTTAGGTCCACCTGCCCGACTGTTCGCTGCCATATGCCCCTGACGATCGTACTTAAAGCATGATCCGTTGAATACCCGACAGTTCCGAGCGATGTGTCCATCACGGTTGCATCGGTGACAAACAAGCTCGCCACCTTTACCCTGATTTGCACCCTTGTTACCGCCGTTATTGGAGCGCTTAGGCGCATTGTTACCCCATGTGTTGCTAGGATGCTTGTGATTGAGATTTTGCACAACGTCAGTGCGAACTGGTGGGTACTGCGATTCAAGGGAGAGTGCGTGATTTAGGGACTCACACATGGTGCGGTATTGAGAAACGACGACGTGAGCACGAATTGAAGGTCGTAATCCTACCTCAAATCTTCGTGTACGTGTCTCTGCATCACTAATATGAGACTTAGCAAACTTAGAAAGTCTATTGAATTCTGAAGCGTACTGCCGTACAGACATGTCTCCCTGCTGCAGATGGGTAAACTCGTCTTCCTTCTTGTGGCGGACGGCGGGTGGAAGATACTCCTCTTCGAATGCCTTACGGAACACTGACCAAGAGATAATCGTTGTGCCACCTTCACTCAATAAAGCTTGTTTGTGCACATCCCACCAATCATGGGCGTTTAAACAGAGCTGAAGTTGGGCGCAAGCGACTCTCCTAGTTTCGTCCATACGGAGCACTTAGAAGTGGTCTTCTAACTCCACCAGCCAATCCAACGCCACGGAAGGGTCTTCGACACCCTTAAAGGTAGTATGGCACATTTTCTTAAATTATGATATCTGTAGGATGGACCCCTTATCATCTGAAAGTGGAGGTTCCGGAGAGCCCAGCGGTCCCGAAATGTCAGCTACAACTGGCGCTGCCACGGCGGCCGCGGATGCAGAATGATTGCTGGCGACTAGTGTCGTCACAATCGTTTGCAAAGTATCCATTTGCTTCTGCTGTGTTTCGGCCTGAGTCCGTTGCGCCAGAAATTGTGCTTCTATTCGAGACTCAAATTGACTCTGTCGTAGTTCGACTTGTCTCTGTTGCATTTCCATCATACGCATTATTTGTTCGAACGGATCAACAGAGGGCGCGGCAGCCGGACTTCCTGAGCTGCCTGACGTACCAGAACTACTCCCTTGCACTTGTGTAAACTCCCTCACCCAAAATAGGTATTTTGTGTATATTTTATATTATTATATTTATTATATATATTGAATTTATTTAGAATATGCTCTTAGTTAATTAGAAAATAAATTTCTTGATATATTTACTTATATAAATATTCATTTAGAATTATTTTAGGTTATTTTAGATTTTTGGAGATTTTTCTAGAATTTTTGGTAATTAAAACTTAGAAAACATATATTTCTAGGACTTCTATGATTTACTATATGACCATACTTGCATGTCATTCCTACCAAATATTTATTTTAGTTTAAAATATTTAATTATATTTTTGTAATTTATTTAGAATTTTAAGAAATTTATTTAGATTTTAAAATTATTTAGGATTTATTTGGATATATATAGTCTTAATATTAGATAGATACTAATTTAGTGTTAATAGATATTAATAAGATTTTATAAATTATTTGTATTATCTTTAATTATATTTAAGATTATAAATTATTGAGATAAATTCAAACTCTATTTTAAATTAATTCAAATCCTGAACCTACTAGGAAATCAACTTCATGCATATCCTATCCTTATTTAAATTCATCATAATCCTATCCAAATTAACCAATCCTATTCGTATTTAATTAAGTAGTGTCCACCATTATAAATACATCATCCTTCATATTTTTCTTTCCCAAATTCCTCTCTTTTTCGTCCAAAAAATAGTCAAAATTTGTCATAAATTCAGCCTCATTTTCTACTAGTTATGACGAATTAAAAAGATGATATCTCCTAGCTCCGGACTCCAAACACGTTCCAGTTTTTTTTGTTAGAACGATAATGAGGTTAGCATTCTGATTATATAAATTGTTTTTATAAATTATTAGTATTAAATTCTAAAAAATTCGTAGAGCACAGCATGTCCGAAAATAGACGTGTTTCGATGTTTTTACGATTCTGGGAGAACCAAGGATCAGAATTATGAACCGTTTAAAGTTTCGGAAAGCTAATGTCGAGATCATCGACATATATTTTTGCCAGAATTTATTTCGAAGTATTTACATACTGTTAATTCTGTAGAACTTCTAGGTTAGAATTTAACCATCAGTGCACAATACAAAATTTGTATGTGCCATAATTCCCAAACGAATTTGAACTCAGACGAGCCATAAATTCCAGTATATTTTTGATACTAAAATCTATAGGAAATCATGCATGAAAGTCGAGTTTGTATCGGTTGACTTTTTGGTCAACAGATTGCCTCGATTTGCGTGCCATGAGTCTCGAGTTGATAAAATTTAGTTTCTTTGGACAAAATTTAGGAATTAACATAAAAATCAGAATAATAAGATTAAAATAGGATTTTAGAGTAATTATTCTAGAATTAAATAAATTAAAATAAATTAATGGTTATATTATTATATAGTTATATGAATATATATGTAAGTAAATGCTAATTGATAATTATGACTAAATATTCAGACTGTATGACCCTAGGACATCGTGGACTATCCCATACTTACCTTGACCATGTTGACCCTAAGAACTTGTGAATTTGTCTGCCTTGCGTACACTAACGTACTGGCATAGACACCTGTCAGTTGACTGACTGATTTCGTATAGTACTTGAAGACGCGACACCCGCGTAATTCAATGCGTAATTGACCGTGTTAGATGACTAGTGTTACTCCTAGTATACCTCCTGATTCTAGTGTAAATATGGTTGAGTATGTGCTAGTGTAATGACTAATGATTCTATTATATTATATTTATGTGTATATAGGATATTGGATTATTCTGCGCAATTTCTGGAGCAGGTTATTGGTACATTGCAGCTTCCTTGCCAGGCAAGTATACCTTGCCATTGTACTGTTATTTTTATTCCATATGTTGCATGCATCTTTATTTTCTGTCTTTTCATATATTTTAATTGTTATATAAAAATACGCGCGACGGTGTCGTCGTGGTATATTTTTATTTATGTATTTGCATTGACCTTGTTTAAGAGACCACCCCATCATCATGTAGCATCTTTAGGTTCATTGGCCGTGACACAGTTGTTACACGAGTTGTGAGTCTCATGTAGATCACGGACTTGCGTGCAGGTTGGCCTCTTGTACGTGTGGGCAGTGCGTTAGGAATAACTGCTGTTAGAAACTTTGCATGCTAGTAGACTTGGCAGTTATTAGAGGTATTATCGTGTCATGGATGTGACATGCTTAGAGCATGGGGTGGGGAGAACAACAAGTAAGGCGTGTGGGCTCCTTTGCACTTTCCTTGTGTAACCCGTACGCTCCGCCGGAGATACGCGGTCATGATGACCCCTATATATTATCATGGCGGGCCTCCGACGTTCGAAAGTCATCGTGCCTTTGTAGGCCCCTGGATCTCCAAGAGAACTATGCCAATCCCATTTTAGCCAGATAGCCCACGCGTTGGGAAAGTTATTCTTAACTGTATTCACTTTAGACGGTTAGGCGACCCCTTTGGATATTTATTTCAGTACTTTATTGGCATGTGTTTAAGTATCTTGTTATGTCCCTCTGAGGACCTGGTCCGCTGCCAGGTGTATCTTTTCTTGAGTATTTACAGGAGCGCAGATTTGGATGGTTACATGTGATCCGAGGATGTCTTCTCTTCGAGCTGTGATGGATAGCTGGTATTCTTATATTGTGTTATGGTGTTGTACTCATATTGTATTTGCTCTTATATTCGAGTTGGTAGTGGATTTGTTTCCATCCAACTATCATCCTTAGATACTTTTTATTGAGATCTAGTTTCATAGATACTGGTTATTTATTTCTATATGATTTTGGTGGATGAGATTTAGATTTTACCCTGTGACTTGTGATATATGTTTATACCACTTGTGGATTTGATATTCATATTACAGCGTACGTGTGGATTGGTTTCCATATATTGGAGTTGCCATATCCATGCGGCTGGCATGCTTACGTGTCCTAGTCCTACGTATTTTTGGGACTGGGCGTGACATATTTTTGTGGTGGCCCATGCAGGTCGAGAGCATATTGTCTCGGTTACGTTACTGTACCGAACAAGCCTGCACATAGGACTAGAGTATAGGATCTCCTCCACAATTGACTATGATTCACCTTCCTCCTCTATGATCTATTCGAACAATTGTATCCTGCTTGATTCCTGTACTTCCTTAATAAGTTTCTTGAGTATATGTAGCCTTCTGCTAGAATATAGGAACCCCTGTTATTAGGATGATAATTAGAGTAGCACACCTATTAAGAATACAACGAGAATATAGACACACCACTAAGTTTAGAATATCTGGTGAACCCTAGAATTCATTATCTTTAGAATTGATTTACCATTACCCCCTGATGTATTATGAAGACTTGAGAGTAGTATAGACACTACTAGAGTTAGTTAGAAGTTTTACCATAATGTTTGACCCTAGTATTGAGGAACCAATGGAGAACCAATATTGAACATTAGGACTGAACCTAACCCTCATAATTGGATAGTATTAGAGAACTATAAAACTTATGTCATTGTCTTGTTACTAGTAGACAGCACCCTAGGAAGCCTAGAGGAATGTAATCAACCCTTTCCCTTGATCATACCCCGAACATGGCAACTAGCATGCCACCCCCTTAGAGAACCATGATGCTATCTAGAGCCCTCTATTTTTGATTTCATAACTTGTCCCCCTGCAACCTTAGCATTCGCTAATTGTGTGACGACTAAATTATGATTCTTCTTTCTTCATCATTTAACTCGTGCCACATAACTCGTATGATTGAAGGCCAAGTAATCTTATTCTATGTTAGGACATGTAGTTTGCTAGGGTATAGCTTGGTAATTTAAACTTTGAATTTTGTGCGTGATAGTTGGGATTTGATAGTTTGCGTAGTTCCCTTAGGTTGTGACCTAATGATTACCCCTTAGATTTAAATCACGAAATTTGTACCCATAGCTCGATACGAGTTAAAGCCCTTTCCCCTTAACGGCTAGTAACTTTTCTATCCCTACGATTGACACCTGTTCTATGAGCACTTGACCCTTACCTATATAATGCAATAGGAGACCCTAATAAGAGTTTCTGTTCTATGTACATGTGCAAAGTTATTTTTGTAGGTATCCTTAAGGCAATACAATAGTAGTTAAATTATTTTAAGTTGGATAGTATACCTCACCACCTAGTATCACGTAGTCCCTGTGATCCATTGATGAAGTGTAACTGAATGACATTAATTATATGCAAGCAGAGACGACAGTGTTTATTCAGACGATAGAATTTAGAGGTCCATGTCCCTATTGGTCGACTAGCGACTTAGACAAGGAATTAGTATGACAACTGTAGAGATTGTGTAGTCTTTCATTATTATTGCTTATTTTGCTTTTGTTTTTGTGAATTTGAATTGTTATGAACCTTCTTTCATCATAATTTAGCGTATTCATATTTGCTGTACTACCTTGACTTATGCTGCTATTATAGCCTAGTTTTTGCAAGCTTATTCTTTATCGAGCTTGTTCATGACATACGTATTATTGGGGGCCCACAATAATACATTTCAGAATCAGTGTATTAGGGTCTAGCTAACTTTAGTACGCTTGGTTCGCCCTTCGCATAACTACTTTACGTGAATTGAGATATGTAGTGATTAGTAGACGAATATACTTACCCTCTAGATACGACAAAGCATATCATATCAAGTACATAACTGCACCGATGTGAGTATGCGAATAGGAAATTACCAAATTAAGATTTAAATCCACAACTGTCTTGACAATTCCCATTTGAATTCTTTAAACGCTTTGATTCTCATACTTCCATTCTATTACCCCTCCTTGAACTCTTTTCCGTTGCTTTCCGTCTTCCCTTGTTTCGGAAAGACGAAATCTCGTGCTTGGATATAAGTGATACACGGATAGTACAAGATATACCCCATAGGCCAATCACATTATTTGGTGACTATCTTTCATAATTGATTAAGGGCATATCACATATGATATAGTTGGTGTTAAAGTTTTGAGGATTGAATGACATGAGAAAATAAATTGAGGAATATTTTTCTTAAGTGTAAGAGCCTTATGTGATAGATGGGTAAATTCTAAGTTGGGTAGAAATTGCAGTATTAAACTTGAGGAGAATTCTTTTAGATTGTGATCAAGTAGGATTAGATTGAGAGATTAAGTCCTTTTAAATGTGGAGAATTTTAAAAGAGGGATTAAGATAATGAGGATTTAATAAATTTTAAAAATCTTGATATTGAGGACCCAATATTTATACTTTGAGCACATGATTTAAATTTTGAATATTGAAGGATGAATCATCGATTTAAATTTTGAGGATAAATATAGAATTTTTAGACTTGAACAATTGGTTAATTAGATTTAAATTTTACAATTTGATGATTTGAATTAAAAGTTCAATTTTGATTGTTGGGTCACCTATTTGAAATATTGAGGATGTAAATTGAGTTTAAATATTTGAATAGTACAAAATTCTTAAGTTAAGAATAGGAATAAGATTTGATTAGAATTGTTTATTGTTCAAAGTCTAGAGGAGATTATGATAGTTGAAAATTATGATATAAATTTTGATGTGGGATGTCATATAGACTTGAGTCAGATTTGGATGTTGATTATTTAAAAATCGAGAAGAGATTACGACATGTTGAATTTTGATTTAAACAGTGGTTATATTAATTTTGAAGTGATCGCGATAGATTCGAATAGATTTTATTATTTAAATTTTTGGAAGAGATTGCGATTGACATACCTTATGTACGAATGTGAAGGATTTAACAAATTATGTCTTATTTTAATTTCGAGGACGAAATTATTTTAAGTTGGGTAGATTGTAAACTCCCTCACCCAAAATAGGTATTTTGTGTATATTTTATATTATTATATTTATTATATATATTGAATTTATTTAGAATATGCTCTTAGTTAATTAGAAAATAAATTTCTTGATATATTTACTTATATAAATATTCATTTAGAATTATTTTAGGTTATTTTAGATTTTTGGAGATTTTTCTAGAATTTTTGGTAATTAAAACTTAGAAAACATATATTTTTAGGACTTCTATGATTTACTATATGACCATACTTGCATGTCATTCCTACCAAATATTTATTTTAGTTTAAAATATTTAATTATATTTTTTTGTAATTTATTTAGAATTTTAAGAAATTTATTTAGATTTTAAAATTATTTAGGATTTATTTGGATATATATAGTCTTAATATTAGATAGATACTAATTTAGTGTTAATAGATATTAATAAGATTTTATAAATTATTTGTATTATCTTTAATTATATTTAAGATTATAAATTATTGAGATAAATTCAAACTCTATTTTAAATTAATTCAAATTATTGAGATAAATTCAAACTAGGAAATCAACTTCATGCATATCCTATCCTTATTTAAATTCACCATAATCCTATCTAAATTAACCAATCCTATTCGTATTTAATTAAGTAGTGTCCACCATTATAAATACATCATCCTTCATATTTTTCTTTCCCAAATTCCTCTCTTTTTCGTCCAAAAAATAGTCAAAATTCGTCATAAATTCAGCCTCATTTTCTACTAGTTATGACGAATTAAAAAGACGATATCTCCTAGCTCCGGACTCCAAACATGTTCCAGTTTTTTTTGTTAGAACGATAATGAGGTTAGCATTCTGATTATATAAATTGTTTTTCTAAATTATTAGTATTAAATTCTAAAAAATTCGTAGAGCACAGCATGTCCAAAAATAGACGTGTTTCGATGTTTTTGCGATTCCGGGAGAACCAAGAATCAGAATCAGAATCATGAACCGTTTAAAGTTTCAGAAAGCTAATGTCGAGATCATCGACATATATTTTTGCCATAATTTATTTCGAAGTATTTATATACTGTTAATTCTGTAGAACTTCTAGGTTAGAATTTAACCATCAGTGCACAATACAAAATTTGTATGTGCCATAATTCCCAAACGAATTTAAATTCAGACGAGCCATAAATTCCAGTATATTTTTTATGCTGAAATCTACAGGAAATCATGCATGAAAGTCGAGTTTGTATCGGTTGACTTTTTGGTCAACAGATCGCCTCGATTTGCGTGCCATGAGTCTCGAGTTGATAAAATTTAGTTTCTTTGGACAAAATTTAGGAATTAACATAAAAATCAGAATAATAAGATTAAAATAGGATTTTAGAGTAATTATTCCAGAATTAAATAAATTAAAATAAATTAATGGTTATATTATTATATAGTTATATGAATATATATGTAAGTAAATGCTAATTGATAATTATGACTAAATATTCAGACTGTATAACCCTAGGACATCGTGGACTATCCCATACTTACCTTGACCATGTTGACCCTAAGAACTTGTGAATTTGTCTGCCTTGCGTACACTAACGTACTGGCATAGACACCTGTCAGTTGACTGACTGATTTCGTACAGTACTTGAAGACGCGACATCCACGTAATTCAATGCGTAATTGATCGTGTTAGATGACTAGTGTTATCCCTAGTATACCTCCTGATTCCAGTGTAAATGTGGTTGAGTATGTGCTAGTGTAATGACTAATGATTCTATTATATTATATTTATGTGTATATAGGATATTGGATTGTTCTGCGCAATTTCTGGAGCAGGTTATTGGTACATTATAGCTTCCTTGCCAGGCAAGTATACCTTGCCATTGTACTGTTATTTTTATTCCATATGTTGCATGCATCTTTATTTTCTGTCTTTTCATATATTTTAATTGTTATATAAAAATGCGCGCGACGGTGTCGTCGCGGTATATTTTTATTTATGTATTTGCATTGACCTTGTTTAAGAGACCACCCCATCATCATGTAGCATCTTTAGGTTCATTGGCCGTGACACAGTTGTTACACGAGTTGTGAGTCTCATGTAGATCACGGACTTGCGTGCAGGTTGGCCTCATGTACGTGTGGGCCGTGCGTTAGGAATAACTGCTGTTAGAAACTTTGAATGCTAGTAGACTTGGCAGTTATTAGAGGTATTATCGTGTCATGGATGTGACATGCTTAGAGCATGGGGTGGGGAGAACAACAAGTAAGGCGTGTGGGCTCCTTTGCACTTTCCTTGTGTAACCCGTACGCTCCGCCGGAGATACGCGGTCATGATGACCCCTATATATTATCATGGCGAGCCTCCGACGTTCGAAAGTCGTAGTACCTTTGTAGGCCCCTGGATCTCCAAGAGAACTATGCCAATCCCATTTTAGCCAGATAGCCCACGCGTTGGGAAAGTTGTTCTTAACTGCATTCACTTTAGACGGTTAGGCGACTCCTTTGGATATTTATTTCAGTACTTTATTGGCATGTGTTTAAGTATCTTGTTATGTCCCTCTGAGGACCTGGTCCGCTGTCAGGTGTATCTTTTCTTGAGTATTTACAGGAGCACAGATTTGGATGGTTACATGTGATCCGATGATGTCTTCTCTTCGAGCTGTGATGGATAGCTGGTATTCTTATATTGTGTTGTGGTGTTGTACTCATATTGTATTTGCTCTTATATTCGAGTTGGTAGTGGATTTGTTTCCATCCAACTATCATCCTTAGATACTTCTTATTGAGATCTAGTTTCATAGATACTGGTTATTTATTTCTATATGATTTTGGTGGATGAGATTTAGATTTTACCCTGTGACTTGTGATATATGTTTATACCACTTGTGGATTTGATATTCATATTACAGCGTACGTGTGGATTGGTTTCCATATATTGGAGTTGCCATATCCATGCGGCTGGCATGCTTACGTGTCCTAGTCCTACGTATTTTTGGGACTGGGGTGTGACAACTTGCGCAACCATCTGCGCTTGTGCACCCGGCTCAGAGGTCGTTCCTTCAAAGAAAAGTAACTTGTATCAGTCTCAAAGTATATTATGGACTCACTATATGGAAACGCATCTCATTTTGCACCAATTAATTTCAAGAGTTAACTCGGATGGGACAGGGTCATCTTAGGAAAACTTTCTGACTCGAGATCAAAGGATCTGAAGCTATGCTCTGATACCACTATGTCACGCCCCTATTTCGCTCAATCGATAATCGTCCCCCGGGCGTGATGTCGTACACGCGTAGGGCCCGTGTGCACAAGGCCTAGGCATAATAATGATCTTTAGAACATATGCAACAGAGTACGCAAGTAAGATAACATACATTGAGGCATAGAAAAGTTTTCTTTTTATTGATAATGAACATCTTGTTTACAGACTCTTGACCCAAACGAGAAGGATGCCACATGGGCTTACAACTTGGATACAAAATAAGATAGCAGATCCATACATTACATCCCTTACTTAAATTCAAAATACCAAAATACCTTGGGTGCGAGTCAGCACCATCGCCTTGTGGCTTCCAAAAGTGAAAGTGAGCTCCTTGCTACTATGTACTGGAGCTACCAAAAGTCACGACACGAATGCATCTCGAATCAGGAAGAGGTAGGAGAAAACTTTAGCTCCTCGCCGTGTCGCCTTGGCTCGGGGAACCTGCTACAACGAGGGTCAGTACTTCAAAAAGTACCGGTGAGGGCGAGCTAACCCAACTTAAACAAAATCTACAAGGAGTTCATATGAGCATGCAACATTTATTATCATGTGATCTATCTATCTTGCCTTAGTTCAATTATTTGTATAAGATAGAGTAAAATAACATAACCAAATATGCCATCGCTCGGTGACTTTATCTGTACCGTCTGAGCCACATGTACAAAACTTACCATGACCTTCCCTACCACGAAGATATAGTTAGTCTGCACAGTTTAAATATACATTATAATCACTTTGTTGGACTTAGGATGGGTCGGCTGCCATTCTGCCTTGGGTAGCTAGCCCTTAGCGGACGCACGGACCCATCCAATGCTAGGACTACACTAGCAAGTTGTTCTACCCGGGGCGAAGCGGTCCCAGTGCCCCGGCGACCGTTCGTAGAACGATATCCCTTGTATACAAGTTTTCCAAGACCAATATTCCACAACCAACTAAGTTATCATATGAACACATATTCAAGCATACAAGCAAGTGAACATAGTGTGTTTTCTATAGTCTATGATACTTTGTGTAAATATCACATTTTCCTTCCCTTTTAGTACCATACCATGAACAGTTATAGATAAATGAATCTAACTACAACTGACACAATAAAAATGGTTATGTATATGACGGGCATGCACGCTACATTATGATCGTTCAGAACAATTCCATATGACAAGCATTATTAGTTTGTCAAGTCTACTTCTTTTCTATTTGACTCAATCTTAATTGTTTTAGTATCGTTTGGTCGGGATGAACAATGAGTCAATTTATTTAGAATGCAGACTTGGAAGAAGGGAGCTAATCGAAATAAAGTCACTCACAAGTTAGTGAAGTAGGAGAGAAAATAAAGAGCATATACGGCTTTTTCTGCCATGGTTGAACTTGTTGTCTAGAGAAGATGAAGTTTGCATGCGGCCAGTGAGCATATACGGCTGAGATTGCCATGCGGCACGAGAGGGTTATGCGGCCTGAACTCTTGCCATATACTGACATCATGCGCTCATCTTGTTGGATGCATGATTGTTGATTTACACAAGTATCCTTGAACACCTTGTGCTTTTACTCGCTGATCGAATGAGAATTTTTCTAAGTTCAAGAGACCTCTATGCGATATTGACTCCATATGCGGCACCGACACTCATGCATCCTGGAGAGCATGCGACTACTACTTTTCTTGGATGCATGGCTCTGAATCGTTGGTACTTATTTCTTTGGCTTTGTCTTTTCTCTCTGACACACTTTATTGCAGCAGTCACTTTATGTCACATCACCGATACTTCATTAATTGTCCGTCACTTAGGTGCTTATTATAAGAGATTAGACTTTTGTCAGGAGCATGCGGCCAGCTTGTCCATGTGGTCAGCGCGTCCATGCGGCCAGTTGCTCATGCGCCTGATCAGTGCATGCGGCCTGACCCATGTGGCAAATTCATGCGTGCACTTCTCATGCGCGCATGTGATCCGATGCGACCCTAATAATCTATGTACACGTTCCATGATTTCTTGGGTTTAATTGTTTTATTTGGAATGTTCCTTTGCTCTATGTGGTTGGTCTTGAAAATTGCTTGTGATGGATCCTAAGGAAGAGTGGACTTAGTAAACCAGACTTATGCACTAGAATTGGTTTTGTGCATAACATAACATTATATTGACCCCACTAGATGTGAGTGTCATACTGAATCAGTACCTGCTAAGTGGACTCGGATCTGTGGTTTATATCATACTTTTTTTGTTGGATAGAGTGAGGGGTATAGTTCTACTCGGAAGACTGTCTGCGACCCCGGTCATCGTTTGGTTTAAGGGTCATCGATCTACTTCAGAGTGGTTCATACAATTCCCCTTTCTCTCGCCTGAAGGTATTGCATAATAGTTAATTTGAAGATGATTAGTAGATTGGTTACCTTTGCCTTTGACTATTTATTAGAGTGAGGGGCATAGTTCTGCTCGGGAGATGATCTGTAATTATGGTCCTTGTTTGGTTTAAGAATTGTGGGTCTGCTCCAGAGTAGTTCATACTTTTCCCTTACTCACGTTCGGTGGCAAAGTCATTAATTTAAGGAGTTTACATCATAAATTTAGGCTTCCTATTGATTGATAGTTTGTGTACCTGATTTAAGGAGATTATATTTTGACCAAGTGTCCCAATATGATAAGACTCAAACGACCAATTATAAGTTCAGCGATTCAACCCGATTTCTTGTATCCGTGCCGATACAATTACTACGTGCTACGTGTACATGTATTATAATATGCACGGAGGTACGACATAACTTGCTACGTGCTACGAGATTACATATTTTGGGTTATGCATCGAGAATGCCTCATATACTACGTGACATGTGATATCATTATATTATTTTCCCAGCACGGGCATGGTATGTGGGTCAACAACCATAGCATGGTTAGAATATTTGTTTGATTGATTTATTACATTACGCTTGGAGGAATCCAGATTTGGCTCTCGAGCAACAATGTGGATTCATACCTAGCATACACATACCACAGTGCATCATCTAAGAAGAAAGATCGTGAAACCACGACACGATGTTCTAATAACTATAGGGTTAATTAAGAAACTGAACTTGTAGAGCATTGGGAAGGAATGAAATCTCGAGATCATGTGTGGTAGCTACCGTTAGGACATATGTCCTAGGGCATCATGTTGGTTCCCAACGGATACCGTATATCATCTACAGTAGTAGAGTACAGTATCCGGCTATATTATATATATATTATTACATGATTACTTGCGCGATGGCCTTACGAGGGACTGGTGCTTACATACTATGTTTTATGCGTTTATTGGCTCAGCCAGCCCGTCTCACTATTAGTATAATATGAGGATTCCAATATTGCATTATTCTTCTGAGATAACTCAGACTCCATATAACAATCCGTATGATTGATTGGACGATCTAAAAGAGTATGTGCTGGTAGTCTAGGGACATAAACTATTGTGGAGCAACGGTTCAACCCTTGTCATTGTTTGGTTGTAGGATTGCGCCTATATGTCACAATAGGCCATGGACCGAAGCTACATACCATATGTATCTGTATCATAGCTTACATTGTGGCTTGTGTATTTTGTTCCTGATTATGATTTGTGACATTTGTTAGTAGCCTGAGGATATGGACTATCATGGTATAGTGGTTCAACCATTGTCCTTGTTTGGTTGTGGGGTTGAACTATTGTGCTACGATAGGCTATGAACCAAAGATACAATACAAATATCTTTATCGTGTTCATAATTGGTTAGTCGTACCCTGTCTCGGAGTAGTGCGACACCTCTTGTCCTTGTTTGGTTGTAGGGGTGTCCTACTACTCCGATGAACGGTCATACGCTTGCCGTTGTGGCATGGACTTTCCTATTTTATGTACTTTATTGGTTTTTGCTTCATTCACTTGTGCTCCTTTATGGTACTTGCTATCGGGGCCTGACCCCGATGGTTTTGTTTGGCCAGGTTTAGTAGCAGAGCCCGAGGATCCTGTCATGTATCTGACCGATGGCGTACACCAGGAGGACATCCGTCGAGGAACTTAAGTGAGTTTTTTCTTCCCTACTATGAGTATCATTTTGTATTACCTTTTTGGCGTTTAGCCGACGACACCTGCTAGTCGGTTTATCTGGATATTAGTTCCCCTACATTATTGTATATTATTCAGACCGCGGCTGACTTACAGTCATGTACCCTTGACAATGTACTAGTGTACCATCCTGTATAACTAGTTTCATGATCATTCTGATAGAGCGTCAGGGACGCCTAAGTGCTTTATCTTACATGTTCATTCTTATTATTCTTGGTTGATGATTGAGACATATTTGTTCTTGACCCTAGGTGACTTGATTGTAGTATGCACCCCTTGTCTCTAGACAACCTTAGAACATTGTGGTTTACTTTGGTATTCTGCAAGGTGTGGTTGGCTGAGTCACTCCCCCGCTCTCCAGTATTCCGATTATGGGGCATGACAGTAATCCATTTGAAACACAAGTTAGAAAACACATTCACTTGAGAATTGAACACAAAATATAGGAAGAAAAACATGCTTTTCATTGATAATTCATAGTAATTTACATAGAGTTTACATTTAATGCGCCTATCGGCTACATTGATTGCATTACAAAGAAAACTCAAAAGGTAGGGCATGCTCTATCAGATAAGCTTTATCGTCCGTACATTACGCTATTGTATAGACTAAAAATGCACGCCTCCAAAACAAATTAGATTTAACTATACTTCAAAATAGAAGAGCTTCTAATGCCTTCTCATCTATCCACTAGCGTTGTACACCCTGAGCGCCTGAAATATTTGCCCACAAATGTAGGTCAGTACTCAACTGTACTGGTGAGCGGGACGAACCCACTTATCTAAATCAACACTTGCTTATTAGGGGCGAGCATGCATTAAAAATGATCTTGCTATTAAGCACTAAGTGAATTCAGTTCATATCAGTTGCATATTTTTAGAGAAAAATAACATAGAAATTATATAGCACCTCGGTTGTTTACTCAATCGATGTGCTCCTTTCCTGCACATAAATACAAGTATACTTACCATCTGCACAAAATAATAGATTAGCATGTGTTCTATCTATATGTGGTCATTGGTGTGATTGACACAATGGGGACTTATCCAAGGCATTGTGGCGTGTCCTATCAGTCCGGGTAGCAAGCCCCACTGAAGGTTCCGTAATGCATCATGCCAAACACGATCAAATATTCTCCCCCGGGTCGATACGGTTCCAGTGCCCCTGAATACCGTTTCGAGGAAATGCCAAACCTTGTGCACGAGTTGTCCCAGACCATGCAAATACAAAAATAGCTCAACTATATATATATATATATATATATATATATATATATATATATATATATATATATATATATATATATGCAACAACTCATATTTTCTCAAAGTCGTGTTCCAATTTTGGTATCCCGTGGGTCCAAACTCTCCGAGGCACCAGGCCGCAACCAATATTCCTGATGCCGTATTCCATCAAGAAGTTCCTTGGTTTTGAACCACAACTATTCACTTTATTTCAAAGTTCGTGTTATATATCGTGTACATTCATATACAAGTTAGCCTACAATTATCCATATTTCTTTCTTAGTGGCTGGCATGCATTCTGGCTAGAGATTTCCTAAGCGTTCAGTCGGGCATTATCGATTGAACATTTGAAACATTAAGGATGTGGGCATAAAGAAGTAGGAAAGAAGGGTCCGAACCACCCACCGATTAAATAAATTGCTCAAAGAAGGAGTCCGCCTAGCGATGATCAAGAGTCAGTTACGCGAACCTGCAATAGCACGAGCATCGAGTTAGAATCCTTTTGCCTATTCTTCCTTCCAAAATCCCCAAGAATTAAAGCTCCAAGCGAGAAAGCCAATGGAAAAAACCAAGCAAATCGAAAGCAACACCAAAATAAAACCCCAAAGCGAAATCAAGAAAACCAAGCAACCAAACACGAAAACTATTGGACTCGTTTCAATATAGACCTATCCATGAGTTGAAAAGGATCATCACATCTTATCTGTAGCAAGAAGATGCCGAAGATTCTAAACACTAACTTATGACTAAGACAAACTAGCCACAAGCCCATTATATAGTGTGCATCCCGGTCGGATCAGAATTTGAGGTACTACACGGAGCACCAGAGGAATTGAGTGGGTTTCTTCTTCATACGCCCACTTATCATTGTAAATTATTCTTTTAAGGCGTTTAGCCACCAAGCACACATTTAGCTCATATTCTTCTGAACTTGCTATCTAGCCTAAAGAGAAGGACATGATTGACACATTCTAGACTATAGCTAGAGTTAATCATGTATAACTTGACTCTGGCTAGCTCTCCTCTTTGTATAACTAGCTTCATGATCATCTGTGTATGTATAGTTTGTGATGCCTTACTATTATATACGTGATGATGATAAATCTTGTAACATGCTGCTTGCCTGTGACTGCGACACCAAAGATTGTCATGACCTAAGATTTCCTGATGGTTTGTAGAGTGAACTGTCACTACCCAATTCTAAAAATAGGATTTTTTTTATTTTAATTTGGTAAATTGTGTATTGATCATAAAAATTTGTATTTATATTTAATTTGTTTGATGTATTTATTTTTATTAGTTGTTTTAGGATTTTGGCTAGTCTGGACCCATGTCAGACCCTAGTGGACCCTTGTCAGACCCAACCAACACCCTTGTCAGACTTATTTATTAGTTTAGAGTAGTTATTTATAATCTAATTAGTTAGTTGGAGTGATTAGGGTTTTGTTAGAATGCATTTGGAACCCCAAACCCTAATTAGCATGACTTGAAGGAGGGGTATTTTAGACTTTGTACCTATATCTAACCCTAACCCTACTCTCCATGATATGGCCAGCCCCCTCTTCCCCTTCATTCCATTCATTCACTTCTCCTTTCCACTCTCTTTCTTTATTTCTCCTTCATTTACTTCTCCAACCAATTTTAAGTAAGTTTTCTTTCCCATTTATCTTTCCACCTCCAATCTTCATCCATATCTAACCCTAACCTTTTATTTTCCTCTAACCTAGTTGTGTAGAAGTTACTTTGGGAGTAGAGCTTGGATTTGAGAGCTTGGAAGCTAGTTTGGAGCTTTTAGGACTTTTTGGAGACTTTGGCCTTGGAATTTCAACTCCCAAGAGGTAAACCCTAACATTACTCTTAGTGATTATTTTAATATAGTGTAATTAGTTGTTTAGAACCTTTCTAGACCTTAGGGCTACCTATGGGAGGAAGTTAGAACTTGTTTGGATAGGTTTGGATACATTGACCTAGGGTTTTGTGTCAATTTCGGGTAAAATCCGAGATTGGCCCATTTTGGGGGTTGCCCTAGATTAGACGGACCTAAGTAGAAGTGCTTGGGTGTCTTAAGGGTAGGTTCGTGTCCCCGTTCGGACGTGCGAGGTCGTATCGCGAAGTTTTGGGCATTTCGGGCGATTTGGGGGTTTTTCTACGACATGGGTTCCACCTGCATGTGAAATTTTGCCATGGACCTAGAATTGGAGAGTTAGCATTTTTGTGAGGTTCTAGATATTGTTTAGAATATGTAGGTAAATTTTGGGTCGATTCCGATTAGGTTTGGCGTGCGTTTCGCAAGGTATCGCAAGCCGCACTCGAAGTATTCGTCGAAATGACCAAATGGCCATTTCGACTTGGTTTTTAGGTTTCGGGCTGGTGCGCGGGTTGGTTTAGCCTTGGGGAGTGTGTATTAGGATTTTTGAGTTTATATTTGTATATATATATGTATATGAGTGAGTGTGTGTGTATATGTGTATGTGGTTGTGTGTAGTTGTGTGCATATGTATATGTGAGATTTGATATATATATATATATATATATATATATATATATATATATATATATATATATATATATATATATATGTGTGTGTGTGTGTGTGTGTGTGAGAGAGAGAGAGAAAGAGAGAGAGTTGATATATATATATATATATATATATATATATATATATATATATATATATATATATATATATATATATATATATATATATATATATATATATATAAACACACACTCACCCATACATACACTCACATAAACATATATATATATATATATATATATATATATATATATATATATATATATATATATATATATATATATATATATATATATATAATGTGTGTGTGTGTAGTGTTTGAGTGAGATAGAAAGAAAGGAAGAAGGGAAGAGAGGAAGAGAGAGTGAGTTGAGAGAGATCAAGAGACAGTGAGATAGAAAGATAGGGAGAGGGATATCAACAGCAGCAGTAGGAAGCAGCAGCAACAACAACAAGAGGGAGAGCAGCAGCAGCAGTAGGAAGTAGCAGCAGCAGCAGCAAGTGGGAGCAACAGCAGCAGCAGTAGGTAGCAGCAGCAGTAGCAGTAGGAGCAGCAGCAGCAATAAGTAGGAGCAGCAGCAGCAACAGGTAGTAGCAGTAGCAACAACAGTAGGTAGTAGTAGCAGCAGCAAGTGGGAGCAGCAGCAGCAACAGGTAGTAGCAGTAGCAGTAGTAGGTAGTAACAGCAGCAGTAGCAACAGGTAGTAGCAGCAGCAGCAACAAGTAGGAGCAGCAGCAGCAGCAGCAACAGCAGCAGGTAGTAGTAGTAGCAGCAGGTAGTATAGATATATATATACTACTAGAGATAAGAGGGAGAGAGATTCGTAAGTGTATATATAGTTATATGTATAGGTATATTTGTATATATGTAGATATATGTATACTAGTATAGATAAGTATATATATATATATATATAGGTTAGATAGTGAGATAAGAGAGAAGGGTGAGGTAAGGTATTGAATTTCAATACCTTGAGGTATTGAAGATAAGTTGAGGTATCAGAGATGAGGTATTGAGGTATTGCCTATATACTAGGTTATATATATATATATATATATATATATATATATATATATATATATATATATATATATATATATATATATATATATATATATATATATATATATAGTTAGCTAGTTAGTTAGAGTTAGAGAGGGGTAAGGCTAGAGATATCTCAATACCTTGAGATACTCAAGGTATTGGGTATCGGGACGAGGTATTAGATTTTTGCCCGTGTATGGGATAAGTGATGCTTATATATATATATATATATATATATATATATATATATATATATATATATATATATATATATATATATATATATATATATATATACGTGTTAGGATATATATATTAGTGGGTTTATATGGGGTATATAGCGTAGGTTGATATATCGGATACCGAGGGTATCCCGGTATCTCAAAGTGGCGAGTTTGAGGGTTTACTAGCTTAATGAGCTAATTTTGACCTAGAATTTTAGGGGCACCCTAGTTTGACCTAGAGTTGACCATAATTGCCCCGGTTGACTGCTAAAGTCAACATTTGACCTAGTTTCGGCCTAGAGTTGACTTTTTGGACCTTATATTGACTTTTGACCCAGATTTTATCGGTTTGACCCGTTTGACCTAGGATAACCCTAGAAGCTTGTTTTTAGTTATTTTATATCTGTTTAACTCTTTAGAACCCTGTTTAACCTTGCTTTTCTCAATAGGTCTTTGCGACGCCAGTCCGGATCTCGATCCTCACCAGTTGCTCAGGACGTCATGCGAGTACCTACCTCTGATTATTTCTATTTCATGATAGCGTATATATCACATGTTCTAGAACTGTTAATACTTGATTCTGACATATTATTTCATGAGCTGGTACTAGTTGGATCTCGTCATGAGATGTTATCCCCCTTACCGTGTTCAGCGGGTACTCTATCACGTGTATTTCATTATGTGCTTCGGGTATTGAGTCTCATGTGCTTCATGTGCTTCGTGTGCTCTCGCTTTCATGTGTGCGAGTTATTTATCATGTACGTAGCATGCCGTGGTTGGATCCAAGAGTATTAGTGGGGGAGGGGAGTAGAAGTTGGTTATGTGATCAAATCCAAACAATATTCATGTGTATATCGGTTATACAACTCACACATAACGGAGTTATCGTAGAATAATTCATGTGCAATCCAAGCCGATCACATAACGAACTTGTGCTCAAGGTACTTAGCTAGTATTCCTATTTTCTCAGATGCAGTTACTTCTCTACTACTTGTATTGTTCCCCAGTTTTACATTACAATTACTTTATCAGTTCTACCATGTATTTACTTTCCTGTGCATCTTGTATTCTTTTCTATTGCTAGTCATATACACCTTACCATGTATTTGGAGTTGCTTTAAGAGTTATGTACTTCGCTCCAATTCTGACTGGATATATTTTTCAGAGGATCCTGAGGACTTTTGCCCAACTTACTATGGGCCAGGTGTCGACGATTGTTGTGACCCTGAGATAGAGGAGGAGCCCGTCCCAGTTGAGGAGACGCCGCTAGCGCCCTAGTATAACTAGGTGGATTTTACTGGGTTTGTTCTCAGTTGGTTTTGGATGACTTTATTATTTATTTTGTTGCTATTGTAAGATATTGTAGACTCTTAGACTTGGACTTTATATTTTGGATATTGTACTTGCTCTCTTTGGTTCTTTTGTTGATATCTTATCGTGCTTTTACTCTTCCCCTAGTTATTGTGATTGAGTTTATGTATATATTGTAATGTTGTCCTCCTTTTTGGAGAGGTTATCTTGACAGGTTATTGTGAGATATAGATAGTTGTGACCTAGACAGCGTTTTACTGCCGATTCTGCGGCGTAAGCTGGACGTACCCACGACTCATGCCCAATTTTCTGGGTGTGGGTCGTGAAACATTTTTGGTGGTGGCCCATGCAAGTCTAGTTTCTAGGTTTACCTGCGATAGTATATAGGATATAGGCTGAGAGAGAGTGTGCTCAATCACAACTAGGACCCTTCCTGGTCTTTTGCTATCTTTAATTTGTCTGAAATTATTTTCTTTTGAAATATTAATGTCCTTCCTTGATGATATCGTATCTTGTCCCGTATTGACTTCTTTTGATCTGTGTTCAGGATGCCTCCGAAGACACGGTGTCACCGTACTGTTCCAGCAGCTGCCACCGAGAGGTCTGCTACCTCTCGTCCTGCTCGACTTCAGGCATTTGCGACCGCTCCACTCACCACTCCTGCGGTTGAGGGAGCATCTGCTTCTCTCGGAGATTCTCCTTCACCTGTCGATCCGAGAGCTACCCATGTTATTCCAGTGGTACCTCCTCCACCACCTCCTGCACCGGTAGACGCTGCCGAGTTCTTCGCGTTCTTCGGGGAGACGACGGATGCACAATACCGACAGGTAGATGTGATGAGGTTGGACATTATGAATGCCCACAAGGTGGCCATGACGGCAGTAGATAGAGTGGCTCAGATCCAGCCACAGGCAGAGCAGGCACAGCAGGCACAACATCCTAGGTCGGGCAATATCATTGACTTCCAGAGGATACGGCCCAAGGAGTTCCAGGGTACAGAGGGGATCCTGTACGCGGATGAGTGGATTGAGCATATCGAGGGGATCTTCAGGCTGGCACTGATCCCAAACAACATGCAGATAGAGGCAGCGGGCAGCCAGATGTTCGATCTTGCCCTTACTTGGTACCGTATTGACACGAGGATAGCGGTACCGGGACTTAATTGGGAGGCTTTTAAGGAGAAGTTCTTTCTAGATGTGGCTCTCAGTGCCTTGGAGAGCCAGTTTGAGGTACTCGTCCAGGGGAGCATGCTGGTGGACGAGTATGCAACAGAGTTCTGCCGTCTGGGCAGATTTGTAGAGGACTTGAGTGAGGCAGCAAAGGCACGGAAGTTCCATAAGGGTTTGGTCATGGCGGTCAAGTACTTGACTATGAGTGACCGCGAGGCAACCTTCGAGCAGATTGTGAGTGATGCTCAGAGGGCTGAGGACGACTTGGAGCTGAAGTCCAAGAGGAGTAGAGATGCTTTCGGAGCGAGCAGCAGTGCGGGCCCAGCCAAAAGGCCCCATTTCCAGCAGACGAGGCCGTTCCAGCAGACTCAGCAGCACCAGGGTCAGGGTCGTGCGCCTTTCCAGCAGGCGCCCTAGAAGCAGAGGCAAGGACAGCAGCAGGGTCCGAGGTAGCCCATCACTTGCCCTTTTTGTAGGAAGCTGGGGCACGGATGGGACATTTGCAGGAAGAGGCTGGGCAGATGCTTGCTATGTGGTACGGCAGATCACCAGTTGAGGGATTGCCTTTTAGCACTCGCTCGTACAGCTCAGGGCGGAGGAGCCGCTCAGAGGAGACCTGTAACGCCCCACAACCGCACGGTGTGTTACGCTGAGTCTGATTGAATAAAACAATAGCTGGCTACATTTGATTTGTTGGATTTTGGGAAGAAGTATTGATTGAGATGGTTTCATGTGCAGATGGCTAGCGAAGTTCGATAGGAATCAGGTGTTCGTTCAGAACAGTACTGAAATAGCTGGATTGGAAAGATAATACCGCCTTCCTTAGTTTGATCGGTCGGATAATTTGGAGAGCACGGCCTGCTCACACGGTCATACCAGTTGAGTAGATCGTACTTTGCATCAGACCACGGGTTCAAGAAATCGGCCGTATCGGCAGGACAGGATGCTTAACGGAATCAAACATTGTGAGTGGGCTCTGTCCCTTCTCCTCTACTCCTTCATGCCTAATAATATGGAACACACGTAAAGGCTTGAACACTTAGACTGGAACTTGGGAATCACTATACTGAGGCGTGCATAGAGTGTACGTCGTTTGCTTGGATAGGATTATGGCTTGAATTAGTTTTCTCGTTGGGTTAGTTGAGCTAGAGTTAGATTTTACACTTGGGGCAGTTGGTTGAATAATTAGAATTATGATTGGACAGTTGAATTATACATCTTGGTTGGAACATCGGGAATTCGGGCGAGCGAGCATGCATCCGTGCACGAGTATCATTTGGGCGCTTTGTCTTGCAAAGCGAGCAGTTGTGGTTTGAAACCGAACAACTGAATCGGCGAAAGCATTATGCCACTGTTGGGGCATTGTGCCATGGGATTGTTCTGAGCGTGGGGTATTGCACCCATTTGGAACACTGTGTTGAGAAGCGGCATAGTGCCTATGGGGATAACTTGAGATTTGGTGTCTTCGGCTATATGTTGAAAGAATGGTTATGGATCTTTGGTTGGATATTTGGTTGGATATTTGGTTGAACGAGTCTAGGATCTCTTGGTGTGGCAAGAATGTTCGATCCTCTCGTCATACCTACTTGGTGTCTGTATGTCACGGACAACATGTGTTACACAGGGTTTGGTCTCCTTGAATGGGTTGGCACCGGGGCACCGGGACCGTTCGGCCATGGAGGAGACAAGGGTAACGTATCTTGGGCGCGGAGCCGGTAGTTCGATACGAACAAGAGGGGGGGTAGCTGCCCAATAGCTGGATCGGGTAGGACTGCCTATTGATTATTCCGATCAATGTCCTTTATGGCTTGGCCAGTGACTTCATATAGATAAGTGTTGGCTTGCTTTTCTTTGGTTGGTTTGTGCTTCGTGTAGGCGCGACCACCTTGCCTCGGCAAGAGTATGCACTTTGAGATTGGATTGTAAGTTTTGGTTGAGGATGGATATTGAGGCTTGGTTGATGGTTCGATGGTTTATCGTGTTGCTTGGGCTTTGGGTAGGATAGTTTGCATGTTAGAATCCTTCGGGTTGGTTATTTATTGCTTGTCGATTGGATTGAGTTGAATGCTTGCATGCTTAAACTGCTTTATAGCTTTCTTTAACATGTCATCCCTATGCCATGAAATGAATCTAGGATTCAACTAGAAAGATTAACATATAACTGTTTGCATTCACTATTTTACTTAGTGTCGGCTTAGACGAGTGGGTTACCCCGCTCACCAGTACGGCTGTGTACTGACCCACGTTTATGGACATTATTTTAGGTACGCAGGTGTAGTGGCACTGCTTGGATATATAAGACATAATGTATGAACGGTAAGTACCTTTGTGGTCTAGAGAAAGAGCAAGAGTATTGTATCGCCTTTGAGGCAACCGCCTTTATGGCATTTTATTTGAACCCTCTCGAGAGCCGCGCTGCGTATACTCTGATGTGTGCTTGGTACACAATACTTGACTTTTGTTGCAACTTTGTCGTTTCGATGATAACTTTGGTGTTTGACAACATCGCCTTGTGCGAGCGCAACTCCAGGCTCGTACGGCATCACATCCCGATGATAATGATTATCCTGTGGGAGCACTACAACGTGGTGATTCACGTTCAGCGGGGACTATAGAGCTTGCAGGAGATTGGGGCATGACATATTGGTATCAGAGCGCCTGGTTCATGTTCTCGGACTTGGTCCTTCGCTTCATCACAAACTCTAAATAGCTTCCACGTGTCATCTAGCTCTTGACTCTACTCGGTGACGCATTGGATGTTTCATGCAATAAGTCTATATATCGTTGGTTATGGCTGCATATTATTCTTGGTTGTGTTGCTTTTGTTGGTTTTCATTAGATCGCTTAGCATTGTTAGGCGTTGTTGCATTCGTGCAGCAAGTTTGGTAGCGTTGTTGCATTTATACAGTAAGTTGAGAGCTGTTGTTGGCTTGGCTTGGCTTGTCGTTCAGGGAGTTTCTGATTTCATCAGTGGATCATTTGGTTGGCATACGAGATTGGTTATGCGGCATATTGTGAGTAGAAGCATTGGATGAGAATGGAT
The DNA here is from genome assembly GCA_036927795.1 of Iris macrosiphon. NCBI lineage: Eukaryota > Viridiplantae > Streptophyta > Magnoliopsida > Asparagales > Iridaceae > Iris > Iris macrosiphon. The sequence goes on along the minus strand of JAYESA010000070.1, from coordinate 46,264 downwards.
CATTGTACGAGTTGCTCGCGTAACAAAATTGTTGGATGGAGTTTGAATTTTTGCTGGGTGTATCAAAGAGAGCGTTGCACGAGTTGCTCGTGTGGCGCATCGGTTGAGCAGGTTTGAGTTTGGCATGGGAATATCAGGATAAGTTTGCACGAGTTGCTCGTACATCAAATATGGAGAACAGTTGGGTATTGGGTTGGATTACTTGAAAGAGATATCGTTGCACGGGTTGCTCGTGTAGCGAAAGTCTCAGACGGTGAGAATAGTTGGAAGTATTGAGAACGGGATATGGAACGAGTTGCATCGCAAGATTGATGGAAATAGTTGGATAATTCAAGCATTGGCTGAGTTTCGTGTCAGACTTGAGTTAGGGATGGCAGGATCACACATAAGGGATGGTTCAAACGGATTTTGGATTAGTGCAAAGGAATCGTAATGCGAGTAGCGACTTGATTCGAAGTGGTATATGGGATACCACATAGTGAGCAAGGCATTAAAATATTTTGGTTAGACATTAATGGAAATTTTCTCAACGGACTCAGGTAACAGGAATACAAGTTGGTTGGTGCACATCGGCAGAGTTGGAAGGAATAAAAAAATGGAGCAAGCAAATATTGAGTTGAAAAATCAAGAACGGACTTGTGCAAATGGAAGTATCGTTGGACTAGAGAGATGGGCAAAATCGGAACGAGCAAGGGGAATGAGTGTTTGGAATTCGAAGGATTTATGCAGACCAAGAATTGGAAACAAGTTGGGATCGATCAGATGGAAAACTGAATACCAGAGTTCGCTTGCACGATTTAGGATTTCTGTAAAATATTCATTGGATGCGAAGAGAGAGTTGAGCATAAGGAACAAACAATTGGAATACGCTTGAGCGAAGCGATGGATTAATTAAAGGATAGCGAGCACAGACTATAATTTTTGGGTAACACATTTGAGCCGTTAATTGAGTAACGAAACACGATCCGATTTGGAGGGACAATGCGATAGATTTGAATGGACTTGAAGGATTTTGGATATTGCTGCTCGAGAAGTCGACTCAGGTTTAGCGAAAGTAGAATTTTGGGCAAAATGGTACAACGATGGTAGACGGATTCTCAGGAAAGACGTAAATGGATTGAGGCAACAACTGAAAGCAAAGATTGTGGCGGACAGACTTTTGAAGATAGCTAAATATGGGAGCAACAATTAAGCAAATCACTGTGTTGCTCGAGTAAGTTGGACGTGCAATATGGAATGCGACAAACGGATAAGAATTTGAGCAAGTCTTGAGTTTCGAGAATCATTGCAATTGGTAGTGCGAGTAGATGAACATGGTAATTCGAAAATTTTGATGGATTCAGGAAAGAACGACGGATTAATGGAAGACGGTTTTAACGAACGCAGTTCTCGAATTATGGCTTGGATAGATAGCAAGACTCTAGGTGGTTAAGCGGCTTTTGGTTGACAGATCAGCAGAGGTAGTGCATGAAGTTCTCGGATTCGAAAGTTCACTCAGATGGAATGGTTGGATTATGGTTCGGATTTGCAGATAAGATATAGCATGGTTCATAGTAACTGTCCATCGTGATGGCTTATAATTATCGAGCGTAGCTTCGGGACAGCTGACCCTAGCGACTTGACCGCCAGATCAGAGATGAATATTGTAGACCCGTTGAACGACCCTTGTGACGGTACATTTGGGAATGCATCAAGGGTAGATGTGAGTAGTGTGTGTTGGAGATTGGCTTATTGACTGAGTATTGAATTTGAGAGATCCTTGGGATAGCCTTCAGCTGAAGATACAACCGGAAGATCGGAGCGATGGTGGAAATAGCCTAGTCAACTGATGAGATTCAGAGTCACAAATTTTTGTAGATGGCATCGCCTCTGACTCATCGTGCCCTGGAAGGGAATAACATTCATATGAATTGACGACTGTGAAACTAGCTCGTGAAGTTAAAGAAGCGGCTCGTTCAGATCAAATCTTTACGAATATTGGAAGGGACAAATGTGTCTCAGATTTACAAGATGTATCAGAACTTAGTCTGGGAAGCGTGCTCGTTCAGAAGGCAAAGGTGATATCCTATGCTTCGAGGTAGTGGAAGCAGCTCGAAGAACTATTCCATGCGTAACCTAGGAATTATGGCGAGTGTGTCCACGTTGAAATCGTGGCGACACTATCCCTTTGGCGTGGCAGCAAAATCTTTGTGGATCACATGAACCTCAATATAGATGTTCACCCAGTAAGTTATTGAGATGGCAGAAAAAGGTGTTGGACTGAGCTGATCTAAGCAAAGTTTGATATTTGGGTAAGTCGCCTAGTTGGGGTAGTATCAGTTGAGATGATCGTTCGGTGCATGAGATATATTTGAAGATGTTGCTAGTGCGGATTCAGAAATAGTTGGATGGATTGAGTTGGAACACGAACTGATTGAGTCGGTGGAAAATCATCATAATTAAAAATAGTGCTCAATCGAACATGTTAGATGGAAATCATGATTGGTTCAATTGGAAGTAAAGCAAATCGATGCCTCGGACATAAAGATACCATTGTAACTTGTCCAAATTTGCTATCGCAAAGCTCGACTGAAATGCATGTATTTTAGGGATGCCTTAAATATGTGTACGATCCAAAACTAAGCGATACGAGGAATTCGTATTGAGCTGCAAGGAGGATGTAGGAATATGGAATTTGTACGAGCGTTCAGCAGAGCGAGATGCTGAGTCAGGATCGTGAGTATGAGAGTTGCATAGAGCAGAGTTATGAATTAGACAAGCGACATGTGATAGGAATGAGTACCAGCACGGTTCGTGGACGAACCTGATTCTAAGTGGTATATTATGTAACGCCCCACAACCGCACGGTGCGTTACGCTGAGTCAAATTGAATAAAACAATAGCTGGTTACATTTGATTTATCGGATTTTGGGAAGAAGTATTGATTGAGTTGGTTTCATGTGCAGATGGCTAGCGGAGTTCGATGGGAATCAGGTGTTCGTTCAGAACAGTACTGAGATAGTTGGATTGGAGCGATAATGTCGTCTTCCTTAGTCCGATCGGTCGGATGATTTGGAGAGTACGGCCTGCTCGCATGGTCATACCAGTTGAGTAGATCACGCTTTGCATCGGACCACGGGTTCAAGGAATCGGCCGTATCGGCAGGACATGATGCTTAATGGAATCAAACATTGTGAGTGGGCTCTGTCCCTTCCCCTCTACTCCTTCATGCCTAATAATATGGAACACACGTAAAGGCTTGAACACTTGAACTGGAACTTGGGAATCACTACACTGAGGCGTGCATAGAGTGTACGTCGTTTGCTTGGATAGGATTGTGCTTGAATTGGTTTTCGCGTTGAGTTAGTTGAGCTAGAGTTGGATTTTACACTTGGGGCAGTTGGTTGAATAATTGGAATTATGCTTGGACAGTTGGAATTATACATCTTGGTTGGAACATCGGGAATTCGGGCGAGCGAGCGTGCATCCGTACACGAGTATCATTTGGGCATTTTGTCTTACAAAGTGTAATCCCCCTGATTTTCAAGAAAATTTTAAATTTTGGATGTTTACATTTTTCTGGAATTTCTGGAATTTTCTGAGATTTTCCCTAATTAAATTAAGGTGTTTTAAATATTAAAGGATTTTTAATTAATATTAAATAATATTAAAATATTATAAAAATAATATTTTATGGTGTAAAATAGAAAATCAGACATATGATAATTTTTCGGGAATTTATTGGATCCCGGATGAATTTTAAAAACCCTAAATACTAATTGAATTATTAAACTAAATAATAAACCAAACCAAACCACAGAGTTTGAACCGGACCGGACCGGCCGGTCTACCCGAACCGGACCGCTCGCCTAGCGGGTCGGATCCGGGTCAGACCCGACCCGCCATGGCCCGATCCGACCCGTTCCAAACCCTAACCCCCAAAATCTTAAACGTCCCCGACCCTTTGCCTGCCGGCGGCCGTTACCGCCGCCGTGGCCGCCGGCGGACCCCTCGGTTCGTCTCCCTCGACCGGCCGCCCATTCCCCTTCGGATTCTGGCCAACCTCCGGCGGTATCTCTCCCCATCGACCTCTATATATACCCGCCGGAAAACCCCTTCACCACCTTCTTCTCCAGCAGATCCCGACACCGGCCACCCACCTCCAGCAGATCCCGACACCGGCCACCCACCTCCAGCAGAACCCGACCCCAGCCGGCCCCTCTCTCCTGTCCGCGACGTCGCCGGTGACCTCCAGACCGACGCCGAAGCCTCCAGCCGGCCGCCCAGACCGTCGCCGACCACCCAGGACCGGAGCCAACCTCCGTCGGCATGAACACCACTCCCAGCCTTCTCCCCTCGCCCCGGTCATGCCCTGCCCGACCACCGGAGTTCCAGTACCCTAAAACCTAGGGTGGACACAGGACACAGGACTCGACTCAGGACACGAGGACACAAGGATTCGGGTTTTTGGACAAGTTCAGGTACCCATAACTTTTGACTCGTAGCTCGGAATTCGATTCTGTAAATTGTATCGTGTAGCTTGTATGGCCCTCTCGGTGCCCGTACAACCCGCTCGGGGCATCGCGTCCTGTGGTGATCGCACACCGCGATCCAAAAACAGGAAAACCAGACTCTGTTTTCACCCCGGAACCGAGTACGCCCCGCCAAACGGGATGACTTGGTCGCGTGCGGTCTTTACCGATACGTGCGCATCGTTGATACGGACGTGCAGGATTTCACAGAAGCTGATTCGGATGTGCGTGCATACCGGAATCAGTGCGTATCCGCGGACATCGCCCCGTATCCGACTTTTCTGGATCTTGCTGTAACTTAGTGTACACACGTCGGATCGAGACAAAACTTGCGCCATTGGACTCGTAGCAATACGCTGGTCCTGTGGGTCAAGTTTGGTTCGATTCTGAAAACGTTGACAAAATCGTGTGTCGTGGGCCCCACAGGCTCCACCCGACGGGCGATTTTGAGAACGGCTCATCGAAATCCAATTCTGGAAGTTCCGTTGGGTTCGTATCATCGTTCCTGACTTGTTGACACTAAGTTGGACTATTTTTAAGACCTTTGACCTTGACGCATTTTTCAGTGCAAAGCGGCCCACATTTGGACCCCGTCTTGACCCGAAATCGACGTTTTTGCCCTTGTCTCCAAATTGGACTCAAGGACAGGCGTTTCTAGCTGATTAATATTTTCTGGATCTGATGGTGATGTCTGTTTCAGCAACCGGAGTACTGCCTGCAAAGCCCGCTGAAGTCAGAGCTAAATTGGAGACAGAACCCAGGCAAGTATACCTTGCCAAATCCTGCAGCTTTGATACTTATCTCCTGGATTTATTTTCATTGTCTTGCAAAATAGTTGTACAATATTTGCATGTTTCTCTTTGCAATTGTTACTTTCTTATAATTCTTGAAGCTTGCTGATTTATTCCTGCTGCTCTAGTTTTAATTCCTCGTTTTGCGTGCATGTACATTAATTGCTCTTTCCTTGGATCACTACTTGACATATTGTGATGGTATATGTGTACTCTACATTCCTGGAGTTGACTTAACTGATTTCTTAGTTCCTAGATGGTTGTTATTGGACATTGACTACACTTGAGCAAATCTCGACTGTGAGTACCCATTGTACTGCAATAGAGAATTGTTCATTTGACTACCTCCTTCGTGAGCTCCCGCTGGGCTGCGAAAGAGACATACTATAGACTGTGAGTCCCCGTTGGACTGCTTTCTATAGGATCGTGATCTCCCATTGAGATGCGATTACCCCGATTTCTTGTAGTCATGTTTGATAGCATCACTGGCATGCCACTGTCTTAGATATAGTGATTTCTCGTATCTTAATTGCTTGTGTTTACTTTCTTCTCTATCTTGCATGTCATTTAGTATATTTGGCTCGTATTCTTTTGTATCTTGCTATGTCCCCTGAGGACCTGGTTTTTGTTCTCCAGATTTAGCAAACGAGGAGTACCGCAGCTTACGAACCAGCACCAGACGAGAGTTTGATTGCAGTTGATGGCCCTGCTTCTTAGTTACTTTCTAGCATGTTTTAGCTATCTCTTTCTTGTCTTTATTTTCTTGTTTGTCGGTAGTGGATTTGTCTCCACCCGACTTAGTATTATTTCTTGCTGAATATTCATCTGTAACTTTACTTTCAGCATTTAATTCTGTTTTATTTTAGTTCATGATGTTCTGTGGATGAGATAGTAAACCCTGCCTATTATAATACAGCTTAAGTACACTCCGAAGGATCCATTAAATTGGGTTTGTCCATCGGTGTGTGCTGCTGGCTATTATCACGTGTTCAGTCCCTCGATGTTTTGGGACTGGGGCGTGACATGGTTTTTGTGGTGGCCCATGCAGGTCAAACGACTAAATTATTCGGTTTCAACTTAGGGACCGAACAGGCCTGCAAATAAGAATAGGATAAGTTTTAATATCTCATCCACTTGCTTGAAACGTTCTTGATATCTATATCGGATTCGAATCAATTTCTTGAATTGCATCCTGCCTTGATTCCTGAGCGCCTCTCATTATTTATTTTGGTTGCAGAATTATGGATTCACGAGCAAACGATGAGACTCCTGCAATATCACCACGAGATATTGTGGTAACCAACGAAGATGAAGCGACTGAGTTGATGAAGGACGATCAACTCAACAATCAAGTCATCATGCCACGAGAATCCAGCAAAATGACATTCCACCATCGACGCAATTGCCCGTAATTCCACCAGGGCAGGCCATGGACGGGCAGCAGATGTTTCATATGATCTATGCAATAGTGCAAGCTCAACAAGAGGCATGGAGTCGCAGCTTAGTAACCGTACTAGAGCAGGCACGACGGCCAACAACGGGTTCTATCACCGATTTTCGCCAGCTGAAGCCCCGTACCTTCTCAGGAAAAGAAGAGCCCACAGAAGTTCATGAGTGGCTCACTAACATATAACATCAATTAGAAGCAGCTGAACTTCCAAGGGAACGTTGGATGACTGCCGTCAGAATACAGTTGACGGACAATGCTCATCACTGGTGGCTATCTGAAGAGACCAGGCTCGGACCAGACCGAGTCACTTGGGAAGAGTTCTCTAGACTCTTCCAGGAGATGTACATTCCGGCCATTGCTCGATCAGAACTTTGGGACAAGTTCAATCGCCTCACTCAGGACAATCTGACAGTGGAAGAGTACAACGCGGAGTTCATTCGTCTGAGTCATTTTACCCCTACTTTGATTCAGACAGAAGAAGAAAAGGCTGAGAAGTTCTTCGACGGACTAAACATTGAGCTGCAGAAACTGATTGGATCCGTTGCGCCTACCTCTTATCCGGACGTTCTTGCTGCAGCACGACGCATGGAGCGCGTCATCAGGAGAGAGACCAATCTGAAGAGGTCATCCACATCAGCAACAGTCGAAGCACCACAGGAAGAAGATGCAAAGAGACTTCATATTCACCAGCCACCAGAAGCATCTCCACAGGCAATACCTGTCTGTCCATATTGTCACAGGCGAGGCCATATTGAGGACGAGTGCAGGCGGAAAAGGAAAGTATGTTTAGCTTGCGGGTCCAGTCAGCATTTAGTGAAGGAATGTCCCGAGCGATGAGAAGGAGCACCAAAAGTTAACCAACAAGCGTTACTAGTACCGAGGCCAACCTATCCAGCGTTGGGAGTACCACAAACGGAAGTTCAAGAAGTCTTCACACCAGCTTCAGGAGGGTATCAGCCGAGGCCACCTTTGATACCCCAGGCACTGCTCTTCCAGCAGGCTCAGCAGCAACAGAGGAATCGACGGCGAGGACGCAGACAAGCCCTCACGATGTCTTTGGAGACGCACAGAACCCAGGAGTAGCTAATGCGCGTAAGTTCATGTAGTTCTTTTTGTTTCTAGATCGTGCCTATTGGTTCGTGACCCTAGCCTTACCCTGATAATCTTAACTTGTTAATAACAGATAACTTAGTGATCACCTAGTAATTTTGTTGTTAATTAATATGCTTTAAAAGAATAACCTGTTTTTCTAAAAACTGTAATTTTCTAGATTTCCCATATTTGGGAAATTGCATAACTTCTACTTAGGGAAATGATTTTTCCTGTGTGTTCAAGCCCTGAACCTTGATTTTCTTTATTGTATTGTAATTCGAATAAAATTGGTAACCGTGTCATCTCTGTTGACCGGTTATTCTTTGATTGCGAGGACGTAATCCTCTTAAGGGGGGTAGATTGTAATCCCCCTGATTTTCAAGAAAATTTTAAATTTTGGATGTTTACATTTTTCTGGAATTTCTGGAATTTTCTGAGATTTTCCCTAATTAAATTAAGGTGTTTTAAATATTAAAGGATTTTTAATTGATATTAAATAATATTAAAATATTATGAAAATAATATTTTATGGTGTAAAATAGAAAATCAGACATATGATAATTTTCTGGGAATTTATTGGATCCGGGATGAATTTTAAAAACCCTAAATACTAATTGAATTATTAAACTAAATAATAAACCGAACCAAACCACAGAGTTTGAACCGGACCGGACCGGCCGGTCTACCCGAACCGGACCGATCGCCTAGCGGGTCGGATCCGGGTCAGACCCGACCCGCCATGGCCCAATCCGACCCGTTCCAAACCCTAACCCCCAAAATCCTAAACGTCCCCGACCCTTTGCCTGCCGGCGGCCGTTACCGCCGCCGTGGCCGCCGGCGAACCCCTCGGTTCGTCTCCCTCGACCGGCCGCCCATTCCCCTTCGGATTCCGGCCAACCTCCGGCGGTATCTCTCCCCATCGACCTCTATATATACCCGCCGGAAAACCCCTTCACCACCTTCTTCTCCAGCAGATCCTGACACCGGCCACCCACCTCCAGCAGAACCCGACCCCAGCCGGCCCCTCTCTCCTGTCCGCGACGTCGCCGGTGACCTCCAGACCGACGCCGAAGCCTCCAGCCGGCCGCCCAGACCGTCGCCGACCACCCAGGACCGGAGCCAACCTCCGCCGGCCTGAACACCACTCCCAGCCTTCTCCCCTCGCCCCGGTCACGCCCTGCCCGACCACCGGAGTTCCAGTACCCTAAAACCTAGGGTGGACACAGGACACAGGACTCGACTCAGGACACGAGGACACAAGGATTCGGGTTTTTGGACAAGTTCAGGTACCCATAACTTTTGACTCGTAGCTCGGAATTCGATTCCGTAAATTGTATCGTGTAGCTTGTATGGCCCTCTCGGTGCCCGTGCAACCCGCTCGGGGCATCGCGTCCTGTGGTGATCGCACACCGCGATCCAAAATCAGGAAAACCAGACTCTGTTTTCATCTCGAAACCGAGTACGCCCTGCCAAACGGGACGACTTGGTCACGTGCGGTCTTTACCGATACGTGCGCATCGTTGATACGGACGTGCAGGATTTCGCAGAAGCTGATTCGGATGTGCGTGCACACCGGAATCAGTGCGTATCCGCGGACATCGCCACGTATCTGACTTTTCTGGATCTTACTGTAACTTAGTGTACACATGTCGGATCGAGACAAAACTTGCGCCATTGGACTCGTAGCAATACGCTGGTCCTGTGGGTCAAGTTTGGTTCGATTCTGAGAACGTTGACAAAATCGTGTGTCGTGGGCCCCACAGGCTCCACCCGACGGGCGATTTTGAGAACGGCTCATCGGAATCCAATTCTGGAAGTTCCGTTGGGTTCGTATCATCGTTCCTGACTTGTTGACACTAAGTTGGACTGTTTTTAAGACCTTTGACCTTGACGCATTTTTCGGTGCAAAGCGGCCCACATTTGGACCCCGCCTTGACCCGAAATCGACGTTTTTGCCCTTGTCTCCAAATTGGACTCAAGGACAGACGTTTTTAGCTGATTAATATTTTCTGGACCTGATGGTGATGTCTGTTTCAGCAACCGGAGTACTGCCTGCAAACCCCGCTGAAGTCAGAGCTAAATTGGAGACAGAACCCAGGCAAGTATACCTTGCCAAATCCTGCAGCTTTGATACTTATCTCCTGGATTTATTTTCATTGTCTTACAAAATAGTTGTACAATATTTGCATGTTTCTCTTTGCAATTGTTACTTTCTTATAATTCTTGAAGCTTGCTGATTTATTCCTGCTGCTCTAGTTTTAATTCCTCGTTTTGCGTGCATGTACATTAATTGCTCTTTCCTTGGATCACTACTTGACATATTATGATGGTATATGTGTACTCTACATTCCTGGAGTTGACTTGACTGATTTCTTAGTTCCTAGATGGTTGTTATTGGACATTGACTACACTTGAGCAAATCTCGATTATGAGTACCCATTGTACTGCAATAGAGAATTGTTCATTTGACTACCTCCTTCGTGAGCTCCCGCTGGGCTGCGAAAGAGACATACTATAGACTGTGAGTCCCCGTTGGACTACTTTCTATAGGATCGTGATCTCCCATTGAGATGCGATTACCCCGATTTCTTGTAGTCATGTTTGATAGCATCACTGGCATGCCACTGTCTTAGATATAGTAATTTCTCGTGTCTTATTTGCTTGTGTTTACTTTCTTCTCTATCTTGCATGTCATTTAGTGTATTTGGCTCGTATTCTTTTGTATCTTGCTATGTCCCCTGAGGACCTAGTTTTTGTTCTCCAGATTTAGCAAACGAGGAGTACCGCAGCTTACGAACCAGCACCAGACGAGAGTTTGATTGCAGTTGATGGCCCTGCTTCTTAGTTACTTTCTAGCATGTTTTAGCTATCTCTTTCTTGTCTTTATTTTCTTGTTTGTCGGTAGTGGATTTGTCTCCACCCGACTTAGTATTATTTCTTGCTGAATATTCATCTGTAACTTTACTTTCAGCATTTAATTCTGTTTTGTTTTAGTTCATGATGTTCTGTGGATGAGATAGTAAACCCTGCCTATTATAATACAGCTTAAGTACACTCCGAAGGATCCATTAAATTGGGTTTGTCCATCGGTGTGTGCTGCTGGCCATTATCACGTGTTCAGTCCCTCGATGTTTTGGGACTGGGACGTGACATAGTTTTTGTGGTGGCCCATGCAGGTCAAACGACTAAATTGTTCGGTTTCAACTTAGGGACCGAACAGGCCTGCAAATAAGAATAGGATAAGTTTTAATATCTCATCCACTTGCTTGAAACGTTCTTGATATCTATATCGGATTCGAATCAATTTTTTGAATTGCATCCTGCCTTGATTCCTGAGCGCCTCTCATTGTTTATTTTGGTTGCAGAATTATGGATTCACGAGCAAACGACGAGACTCCTGCAATATCACCACGAGATGTTATGGTAACCAACGAAGATGAAGCGACACCAGTTGATGAAGGACGATCAACTCAACAATCAAGTCATCATGCCACGAGAATCCAGCAAAATGACATTCCACCATCGACGCAATTGCCCGTAATTCCACCAGGGCAGGCCATGGACGGGCAGCAGATGTTTCATATGATCTATGCAATAGTGCAAGCTCAACAAGAGGCATGGAGTCGCAGCTTAGTAACTGTACTAGAGCAGGCACGACGGCCAACAACGGGTTCTATCGTCAATTTTCGCCAGCTGAAGCCCCGTACCTTCTCAGGAAAAGAAGAGCCCACAGAAGTTCATGAGTGGCTCACTAACATACAACATTAATTAGAAGCAGCTGAACTTCCAAGGGAACGTTGGATGACTGCCGTCAGAATGCAGTTGACGGACAATGCTCATCAATGGTGGCTATCTGAAGAGACCAGGCTCGGACCAGACCGAGTCACTTGGGAAGAGTTCTCTAGACTCTTCCAGGAGATGTACATTCCGGCCATTGCTCGATCAAAACTTTGGGACAAGTTCAATCGCCTCACTCAGGACAATCTGACAGTGGAAGAGTACAACGCGGAGTTCATTCGTCTGAGTCGTTTTGCCCCTACTTTGATTCAGACAGAAGAAGAAAAGGCTGAGAAGTTCTTCGACGGACTAAACATTGAGCTGCAGAAACTAATTGGATCCGTTGCGCCTACCTCTTATCCGGACATTCTTGCTACAGCACGACGCATGGAGCGCGTCATCAGGAGAGAGACCAATCTGAAGAGGTCATCCACATCAGCAACAGTCGAAGCACCACAGGAAGAAGATGCAAAGAGACTTCATATTCACCAGCCACCAGAAGCATCTCCACAGGCAATACCTGTCTGTCCATATTGTCACAGGCGAGGCCATATTGAGGACGAGTGCAGGCGGAAAAGAAAAGTATGTTTAGCTTGCGGGTCCAGTCAGCATTTAGTGAAGGAATATCCCGAGCGACGAGAAGGAGCACAAAAAGTTAACCAACAAGCGTTACTAGTACCGAGGCCAACCTATCCAGCGTTGGGAGTACTACAAACGGAAGTTCAAGAAGTCTTCACACCAGCTTCAGGAGGGTATCAGCCGAGGCCACCTTTGATACCCCAGGCACTGCTCTTCCAGCAGGCTCAGCAGCAACAGAGGAATCGACGGCGAGGACGCAGACAAGCCCTCACGATGTCTTTGGAGACGCACAGAACCCAGGAGTAGCTAATGCGCGTAAGTTCATGTAGTTCTTTTTGTTTCTAGATCGTGCCTATTGGTTCGTGACCCTAGCCTTACCCTGATAATCTTAACTTGTTAATAACAGATAACTTAGTGATCACCTAGTAATTTTGTTGTTAATTAATATGCTTTAAAAGAATAACCTGTTTTTCTAAAAACTGTAATTTTCTAGATTTCCCACATTTGGGAAATTGCATAACTTCTACTTAGGGAAATAATTTTTCCTGTGTGTTCAAGCCCTGAACCTTGATTTTCTTTATTGTATTGTAATTCGAATAAAATTGGTAACCGTGTCATCTCTGTTGACCGGTTATTCTTTGATTGCGAGGACGCAATCCTCTTAAGGGGGGTAGATTGTAATCCCCCTGATTTTTAAGAAAATTTTAAATTTTGGATGTTTACATTTTTCTGGAATTTCTGGAATTTTTTGAGATTTTCTCTAATTAAATTAAGGTGTTTTAAATATTAAAGGATTTTTAATTGATATTAAATAATATTAAAATATTATGAAAATAATATTTTATGGTGTAAAATAGAAAATCAGACATATGGTAATTTTCCGAGAATTTATTGGATCCCGGATGAATTTTAAAAACCCTAAATACTAATTGAATTATTAAACTAAATAATAAATCGAACCAAACCACAGAGTTTGAACCGGACCGGACCGGCCGGTCTACCCGAACCGGACCGCTCGCCTAGCGGGTCGGATCCGGGTCAGACCCGACCCGCCATGGCCCGATCCGACCCGTTCCAAACCCTAACCCCCAAAATCCTAAACGTCCCCGACCCTTTGCCTGCCGGCGGCCGTTACCGCCGCCGTGGCCGCCGGCGAACCCCTCGGTTCGTCTCCCTCGACCGGCCGCCCATTCCCCTTCGGATTCCGGCCAACCTCCGGCGGTATCTCTCCCCATCGACCTCTATATATACCCGCCGGAAAACGCCTTCACCACCTTCTTCTCCAGCAGATCCCGACACCGGCCACCCACCTCCAGCAGAACCCGACCCCAGCCGGCCCCTCTCTCCTGTCCGCGACGTCGCCGGTGACCTCCAGACCGACGCCGAAGCCTCCAGCCGGCCGCCCAGACCGTCGCCGACCACCCAGGACCGGAGCCAACCTCCGCCGGCCTGAACACCACTCCCAGCCTTCTCCCCTCGCCCCGGTCATGCCCTGCCCGACCACCGGAGTTCCAGTACCCTAAAACCTAGGGTGGACACAGGACACAGGACTCGACTCAGGACACGAGGACACAAGGATTCGGGTTTTTGGACAAGTTCAGGTACCCATAACTTTTGACTCATAGCTCGGAATTCGATTCCGTAAATTGTATCGTGTAGCTTGTATGGCCCTCTCGATGTCCGTGCAACCCGCTCGGGGCATCGCATCCTGTGGTGATCGTACACCGCGATCCAAAATCAGGAAAACCAGACTCTGTTTTCACCCCGGAACCGAGTACGCCCCGCCAAACGGGACGACTTGGTAGCGTGCGGTCATTACCGATACAGCGCATCGTTGATACGGACGTGCAGGATTTCACAGAAGCTGATTCGGATGTGCGTGCACACCGAAATCAGTACGTATCCGCGGACATCGCCCCATATTCGACTTTTCTGGATCTTGCTGTAACTTAGTGTACACACGTCGGATCGAGACAAAACTTGCGCCATTGGACTCGTAGCAATACGATGGTCCTGTGGGTCAAGTTTGGTTCGATTCTGAGAACGTTGACAAAATCGTGTGTCGTGGGCCCCACAGGCTCCACCCGACGGGCAATTTTGAGAACGGCTCATCGGAATCCAATTCTGGAAGTTCTGTTGGGTTCGTATCATCGTTCCTGACTTGTTGACACTAAGTTGGACTATTTTTAAGACCTTTGACCTTGATGCGTTTTTCGGTGCAAAGCGGCCCACATTTGGACCCCGCCTTGACCCAAAATCGACGTTTTTGCCCTTGTCTCCAAATTGGACTCAAGGACAGGCGTTTCTAGCTGATTAATATTTTCTGGACCTGATGGTGATGTCTGTTTCAGCAACCGGAGTACTGCCTGCAAACCCCGCTGAAGTCAGAGCTAAATTGGAGACAGAACCCAGGCAAGTATACCTTGCCAAATCCTGCAGCTTTGATACTTATCTCCTGGATTTATTTTCATTGTCTTGCAAAATAGTTGTACAATATTTGCATATTTCTCTTTGCAATTGTTACTTTCTTATAATTCTTGAAGCTTGATGATTTATTCCTGCTGCTCTAGTTTTAATTCCTCGTTTTGCGTGCATGTACATTAATTGCTCTTTTCTTGGATCACTACTTGACATATTGTGATGGTATATGTGTACTCTACATTCCTGGAGTTGACTTGACTGATTTCTTAGTTCCTAGATGGTTATTATTGGACATTGACTACACTTGAGCAAATCTCGATTGTGAGTACCCATTGTACTGCAATAGAGAATTGTTCATTTGACTACCTCCTTCGTGAGCTCCCGCTGGGCTGCGAAAGAGACATACTATAGATTGTGAGTCCCCGTTGGACTACTTTCTATAGGATCGTGATCTCCCATTGAGATGCGATTACCCTGATTTCTTGTAGTCATGTTTGATAGCATCAATGGCATGCCACTGTCTTAGATATAGTGATTTCTCGTGTCTTATTTGCTTGTGTTTACTTTCTTCTCTATCTTGCATGTCATTTAGTGTATTTGGCTCATATTCTTTTGTATCTTGCTATGTCCCCTGAGGACCTGGTTTTTGTTCTCCAGATTTAGCAAACGAAGAGTACCGCAGCTTATGAACCAGCACCAGACGAGAGTTTGATTGCAGTTGATGGCCCTGCTTCTTAGTTACTTTCTAGCATGTTTTAGCTATCTCTTTCTTGTCTTTATTTTCTTGTTTGTCGGTAGTGGATTTGTCTCCACCCGACTTAGTATTATTTCTTGCTGAATATTCGTCTGTAACTTTACTTTCAGCATTTAATTCTGTTTTGTTTTAGTTCATGATGTTCTGTGGATGAGATAGTAAACCCTGCCTATTATAATACAGCTTAAGTACACTCCGAAGGATCCATTAAATTGGGTTTGTCCATCGGTGTGTGCTGCTGGCCATTATCACGTGTTCAGTCCCTCGATGTTTTGGGACTGGGGCGTGACACAAAGCGAGCAGTTGTGGTTCAAAACTGAACAACTGAATCGGCGAGGGCATTGTGCCACTGTTGGAGCATTGTGCCATGGGATTGTTCTGAGCGTGGGGTGTTGCACCCATTTGGAACACTGTGTTGAGAAGCGGCATAGTGCCTATGAGGATAACTTGAGATTTGGTGCCTTGGGCTATATGTTGGAAGAATGGTTATGGATCTTTGGTTGGATATTTGGTTGAACGAGTCTATGATCGCTTGGTGGGGCGAGAATGTTCGATCCTCTCGTCATACCTACTTGGTGTTTGCATGTCACAGATAACCTGTGTTGCACAGGGTTTGATCTCCTCGAACGGGTTGGCACCGGGGCACCGGGACCGTTCGGCCATGGAGGAGACAAGGGTAATGCGTCTTGGGTGCGAAGCCGGTAGTTCAATACAAACCAGAGGGGGGGTAGCTGCCCAATAGCTAGATCGGGTAGGACTTCCTATTGATTAGTCCGATCGATATCCTTTATGTCTTGGCCAGTGACTTCATATAGATAAGTGTTGGCTTGCTTTTCTTTGGTTGGTTTATGCTTCGTGTAGGCGCAGCCGCCTTGCCTCGGCAAGAGTGTGCACTTTGAGATTGGATTGTAAGTTTTGGTTAAGGATGGATATTGAGGCTCGGTTGATGGTTCGATGGTTTATCGTGTTGCTTGGGCTTTGAGTAGGATAGTTTGCATGCTAGAATCCTTCGGGTTAGTTATTTATTGCTTGTCGATTGGATTGAGTTGAATGCTTGCATGCTTAAACTGCTTTACAGCTTTCTTTAACATGTCATCCCTATGCCATGAAATGAATCTAGGATTCAACTAGAAAGATCACCATATAACTATTTGCATTCACTATTTTACTTAGTGTCGGCTTAGACCAGTGGGTTACCCCGCTCACCAGTACGACTGTGTACTGACCCACATTTATGGGCATTATTTCAGGTACGCAGGTGTAGTAGCGCTGCTTGGATATACGAGACATAATGTATGAACGGTAAGTACCTTTGTGGGCTAGAGAAAGAGCAAAATATTGCATCGCCTTTGAGGCAATCGCCTTTGTGGCATTTTATTTTGACCCTCTCGAGAGCTTCGCTGCGTATACTCTGATGTGTGCTTGGTACACAATACTTGACTTTTGTTGCAACTTGGTCATTTCGATGATAACTTTGGTGTTTGACAACATCGCCTTGTACGAGCGCAACTCCAGGCTCGTACGGCATCACGTCCCGATGAGAACAATTGTCCTGCGGGAGCACTGCAACATGGTGATTCACGTTCAGTGGGGACTATAGAGCTTGCAAAAGATTGGGACATGACAGGACCAGCCAGAGCACCTGCAATATAGCAGAGAGGACAGCCTTTGCAAACTCAGCAGCATAGGTTTGCCCAGCACCAACAGAAGCACCGAGGAGGACAGCAGGGGCGAGCTTTTGCCCTGACCGTAAAGGAGGCCGAGCCCATTGGTGATGTGATCTTAGGTTCTGTTCTTCTTGATTCCATTCCAGCACTTGCTTTATTTGATTCTGGTGCTTCCCATAGCTTTGTGTCTGTATCTTTTGCTGTTAGACACCATCTTGTTGCTGAACCTTTAGCTAGACTCTACAAGATCATGACCGGGGGTGGCATCATCCTAGTCAGTGATGTCTGCAGAGACCGAAGAGTTACCTTGGGAGGCTGGGGGTTGAGTGTGTGCCTACTCGTAATGCCACTTTCGAGCTACAATATTGTACTCGGGATGGATTGGTTGAGTATGCAACGTGCTAGTATAGGTTGTCGTAGAGGCAGAGTATTATTTAGTCCGCCGGAAGAGCCAGAGTTTGAGTTTGCCAAAGGAGCAGCAGAGCGAGGGAGTCTTCTGTGGAGCCCTGGTGGTAGAGAAGAGGTTGCCACATCCATTGATAGCGGAGTTCATGGATGTCTTTCCGGAGGAGTTGCCAGGGTTACCTCCGGACAGAGATGTGGAGTTCTCTATAGACTTGGTGCCAGGCGCAGAGCCGATATCCCAACACGTCTATAGAGTCAACAATAGTGAGCTGGTAGAGTTAAAGAAGCAGGTGGATGAGCTTCAGGACAAGGGATTTATCAGATCTAGTTCTTCTCCGTGGGGTGTTCCGGTACTTTTTGTGCCGAAGAAGGATATGTCGATACGGATGTGTATTGACTACAGGGCTCTGAACAAACTCACAATCAAGAACAAGTATCTGCTGTCGCGTATTGATGATCTCTTTGACCAGTTGAGCGGAGCGAGGGTATTTTCCAGGATTGATCTGAGGACAGGCTACCACCAGGTGAAGGTCAGGAGGGAGGATATTTCGAAGATGGCTTTTTGGACCAGGTATGGACAGTATGAGTTCATGGTGATACCGTTTGGGTTGACTAATACCCTGACAGTGTTTATGAATCTGATGAACAAGGTATTCCATCAGTATCTGGACAAGTTTGTGGTGATGTTTATAGATCACATCTTGGAGTATTCGAAGACCACAGAGGAGCATGAGGAGCATTTGAGGATAGTGCTGGAGACTCTCAGAAAGGAGAAGCTTTATGGAAAGCTTTTGAAGTACGAGTTCTTCCTTGACAAGGTTGAATTCCTTGGTCATGTGGTGACATGATAGGGGATCTTGGTGGATCCGAGGAAGATCATGGCAGTTGAGACATGGAGTGCTCCGAGTTCAGTAGCAGAGGTCAGGAGTTTCCTGGGGCAGGCAGGTTACTACATGAGATTTGTTCAGGATTTTTTCCGGATTGCAGAGCCGTTGTCTAGGCTGACCCGGAAGGCCGTGGAGTTTGTTTGGTCAGAGGAGTGCCAGGTCGCCTTTGATGAGCTGAAGAGGAGGTTGACGACAGCTCCAGTATTGACGTTGCCATCGGGGTCTGGAGGATTCACTATCTATAATGATGCATCGGAGAAGGTCTGGGTTGTGTGTTGCAGTAGAATGGGAGGGTGGTTGCCTATGCTTCCAAGCAATTACGTCCTCATGAGAAGAACTACCCTACCCACGATTTGGAGTTGGCAGCGGTCATCTTTGCTCTGAAGTTGTGGAAACACTATTTATACGGAGAGCGTGTAGAGATCTTCAC